>CATIWJ010122377.1:0-12858 GCA_949640765.1 Croton laevigatus | reverse complement strand
AAAATGGAAACACCAGGCTCTGCACTGAAAAAGACAAAACAGAAAACAAGCTTATACCTCTTCGAATTTTCGTCCCTGGATAATATCTGCAAGGGCAAGACTAGATGCTTCACGTGATCGCCAAAGTCTAGATCCACATTGTAGAATTAAATCATCAATAATGAAGTCCAAGTGTTGATCAATGGTTTTCTTAGGGTGTGCCACTAGTGACTTCCATATGTGTGCCATTGCATCCTATAGAAATTAAACAAACAAAAAGTAATAAGAAACTAAGGATGCAATATATGCTTAATGAATTATAAAGGCTGCACAGCTTAGCATATAATGGTACTTGACAATAAAATTATTGAGACACGTAGAAGCAAGCATGTAAAAGGGTGGTCTGACACGACTAACAAAATTCACATGAAATTCTAAGATAGAACTTCTGCACCTCTTGATCCAGAGAATCGACATTTCTTACCTGTACATTTTTATCTGGGTCATATTGGTATCTAACTAGTCGAGGAATCAATAAGCGTAAGTGTGGTTGGAGAGCTTCCCCTGCTTGCTTAGCTATCTTAGAAAACCCAAAAGCAGCACCTCTTTTAGAATTCAGAGATGCTTGATGATTAGCCAAGTCCATGAACTTGTAGATTAAATCTGGTTGACCCATCTCATTAGCTAGATTACAAAGCTCCTTATAAGTGCTAAGTTTCCCTCCACTTAGACTTTCACCAATGGCCCCTCCTTGAAACACTTCTGAGTCTTCAACAAGCTGCATATGAAAAGGAAAGTGTTCTCTCTCTCAAATTCAAAAACATGAAAGCACCAAAACAGAATATATAATATCATGCTTTTACCTTAATAGCCCTTTTCCTTTTCCCTGAACCAGTCAAGGTAGTAACAAGTGCATCTACTAAGTTTTTCTTCATTGATGCATCACCAAGTTCATAGACAATACTCATGCCTTGGGAAGCAAGCTCTTGAGTTAGTTCATTTTGTTCACCTAGCAGATGTGAAAATGCCTCCTGCACTCAATCAACAACTTTTAAAACAATAACCAAATACATAGCAGAGAAAATAAATTGGAATACATACGACTAGCAAGCACAATACTTGGGTAATATCACTAAAACTAAACAGAAACATTTGATGATTCCTTTAAAAATCAAGTAACTGAAGTGCATTGATTTGCTAATGGCTTGATGATTGCCCATTATTTGGCCATACCAACAGAATATTGGCCGATTTTGACCTTGTTTATATAAGTAACTCTCTTCACAAAAAATATGTGCAATAAAAGTGATAAATATTCTACTCCCTGTACAGATGACAGACCTGAATTTCTGGAAGCATTTGTTGGATGGATGGGTCACGGCCACAATACATTGTCAATGATAATAACCAAACAGTTCCAGCACAGCGCTCTTCCTTTCTACTACTGTATAGAAGAACATCAAAAAGTTTTCTTCTAATTGAATCTCTAACGGTGGTGTGGTACTCTTCACTATGTTCACTTTCCATATTACAGTTATATTTCGATATTGATAAGTTCAGATCTCCCAAAAGAAAGTTTGATGTCATGGAAAGTGAAGAATAGTTAGTTTTAAGAATCACTTCAGCTGTCACGGGAACACCACCCCACAAAAATGAAAGAGCCTCCCCAGCAGCGAAAAGAATATCCTCAACCTGTACAACTCCAAGACTACAGGAATTAGATATTTTTCCAACTAATAAGCTTCATTTAAGTTGATGAGTTTAGCTGTAAAGAGTGATGACTAAAACAGGCAGAGCGCCAAGATTTAGTTTCCATACCTTTGACCGGCAGAGACTAAAAAGCAGATCAAGAGCAATATCGAGGTGAGAAGACGTTGTTTCTTTTACACAGATATGTCCAAGGGAGATTACAGTTTTTTGAATTGCTTTTATATCATCACCAGAGAGTAGTTTGCTCAACTTCTCGCGTACGAGCGACAAGATATATACTGCAGTTTAACAATGGGATAGTTATCATTAATGGAACCTTGGTGGAAATGTCCTTTAATAACTAGTCCAAGGACCTAGGAACTTCACCTGAACCAGAACTGTCAGTAAGTGGAGGTAGTGACACGCGTAGCCCAATATGACCTAGAGCTTCCATTGCAACAGACGCCAAAATTGCAGTCTCAGAATTTACCACATCAGTCAGGCATTTAAGGATATCCTGAAACAATGGCTGGGGAATCTACAACAAATATATACTGAAAACAATTAGAAGGAAATTAAGAATTTGAAAAAATATATACAATAATGCAAGTGAAATGATGAACAATAAGTAAAATAGCAAAAGCTTATTGAATTGAACCTGAAGTCACATTTGGTCATGACATCCTCAAATCAAGGCAAAAGATAATGAATAGAATAACGTTAGCATTAGACATCCATATAGTTGACACTTTTGTGATTTGGTCTCAACTGTAAATGAATTAATTTTTAAAGGTGTTCTGTAATTGAGTTTTAATTCCTCATTCTTTAACTGATAAATGAGCAGAAATGCTTAGTAGGATGGCCAATGGCAGCCACAAATTGAGGAAATTGATCAGTGCTTAGAGAATATTCTAAGGGGCAAACATTGGTGAATCTGAGTTGCCACAACCAATAACTTCCACATACAACCAAATGAAGCATTATAGCTTCCCGCATCTTATTTTTATAGCATAGATACAAGCTCAGATTATTTGTTTACCACTTTGATCAATTGATTTTTCACCCTCATCTTAGCTTACCCCTTACGCAAGTTGCAAGCCACCAATAGGCTAACAAGACAACTTGCAGGAAAGACTACACTAAATATTTGTTAGGCCTTACAATTGATCCTGTATCCAAACCTTCTTTTCATTATTTTTGGACATCATAGTTTATTCTACAGAAAGAATGTATTAGATCAAATGTTTGTATTTATTTTTATCTATTAAGGACAAGACCCTAAATGGTTCTGAAATGACTTCATTTCATCCAATCCCATATCACCTAGAACCATATACTGAAATTCAGCCACCTCATAGGAAATTAAGAAAAGCATTTCTTCCTGAATGTATCAGGAGGAGAAAAAGGATCTGGCTCTTGGCCTTTGTATAAGTGAAAATTTTCATTAAAGCAAAGATCCACAAAAACATAGGAAAAGGGCCAAAATCAAACAGAAATAATTATAAAACTATACTACTTACAGCAGGCGTTCTTGACACGCAATCTGCAGTTACATATCCAATAGCACACAACACACCATGCCATGACTCAAACCTGAAAAATAAATTTGTTTCATTCAAACATCAGTAGTAGTATCACTACTGCAAATTTCAATGTAAACAGACATACAATATAGTGAAGTACAAACCTTATATTTTTTGTTCCACTGATTGAAGAAAGTAGGTCGCCTATAAGATCAGATGTTGCAGGGCTAGGAAGAGAAGAACAAGCTATGCCAAGCAAGCGTGCTGAAGATTCGCGGGTCTCTAAGTCTACATGGCTCAATAACTGCTTCAGCCATGCAATTCTAGATCCATAATGTGCTGATATCATCTATGGGAACCAATGACCCAGAAAAAGTACAGAACAGAATAGAAGAAATAAATTGTTTGTCAATATGCAAATACAAAAAAGAGAGAAAACTCTGCTAACCAACCTCTGGAAGGTACGAGGCAATAGTAACTAATGCCTTGGAAGCAGTGGAATGCAACTCAACAGATCCTTCATGTGCCATAGTATGTTCCAACAGTAAGCACAAGTTTCCCATCGCTGAGTGAAATTCAGCTGATCTATCTAAAGATTTGCTTTGCTCTATCTCTGACTCAAAACACTTCAACAAAAATTTAATCATAACAACATAGACTTTTGATTCAAAAGTAAGTTTCTGCTCCCTTATTTCACTTGAAGCTAACAAGTCTGGCTGCTGTTTAATAATGTAATCCAACATGTGTCCAAGCTTTGGGTATTTCTTATCAAGACTTTGATTAGTGCTGTGGCCTTTATCTTTGTCAAGAAATAACCCTTCAAGTGCCATTTCCCTTGAAGAAGATAAAATAACATATCAGAAATAGAAAAACACTTCAAATAAAGCTGCTGTAACAATTAGTAGGATATCAGATACATCTTGTAATGACAAGACAAACAATAGTATTAAGAGGTAGTGTCCATGTTGGCTTTATTTTCATTCTTTCTATCCCATCTCACAAGTGGGATATCTAGACTTCATTAATTCTAGGAACATTGATCCCATCGTAACCAAGAAACTCAAAATAGTTAAACATTCAGAGGCAATTTCACTAGATCACATGTTCAATTAAGAGTAACACATTACAGCACACAAAAAAAGACCACATGGGCATAAATAATAAAACACAGTCATGATAGAGAAGCAATGGCATGGAGGATAATGAAATGTGTCAAACTAACTCATAAAGAAGGCAAGTGAAAAAGAAGTCTTCAAGCATTAAAATCCATTGATTCAGACACACATGGCTTGTTCTAAGTCCAACACCTACTTCATTATAATTCTTTAGCTGGCAACAGCAGTAACATCAACAGGGTTTGAACAAAGGTCCCAAGTTTGCCTGTTTGGGTATGTGGCTCTGATGCCATCTTAATTTCCGTGGCCTCATATGCACATTAACTGATAAGGAATGAAGGTTGGAACCCATCTTACACAAAACCAATTGATTTGTGCTAAGTCCAACATTCACTCCATTTCAAGTCTTTCTTATATTGCATTATTAACCAACGTGAGATCAAATTCCCAACATTAAGCTGATAGCTACAAAATGAATAACAATATTGAAAAATCTTATATATAGCAATAAGATCTACCGTGCGTGCAAGAACAAGCAGAAAAATTTTTCAAGAAGGAAGCCTTGGCTCAGTTACAACCAGGGAATTCCTCAAACCTGAAAACTAGTATCAAGTTGAGTAATTATCTACTACTTGAAGGAGGGTTTCACCATGAAGATGTCGAACACCCAAAATGTGTATGCATTCCAGCCAATTTTTAGAAGTGCACCTAAGGAGATTGTTTTACCTTCTTTCACTTATATTGATATCATCTTCTTTTATATGTATTGAGGATAGGAATAAGTGAGGTACATACCATTATGCACATGGATGTACAAAGTTGGCACTAATCTGAAAAATAAACTCTTTTGTGAGGAAGGAAACATGAAGGATGAACATTAACCCAGTTTGTAGCCCACATTTGTCAAAATGTCAAAGATTTCTTAATTTGCGAGAAGTAGAGTGAATACTACATATTTCTTCTTTTAAACAAGTTAAGCCATCAATTGCTTGGTAGAACTAGTGGGGGTGCTGTTAACAGATGTTAGAAGTATGCCGCACCAACTAAAAGATATTAAGGTACCTAAGGACTTCCCAATATTAAGAACTGCAACCGACAACTAGGAGATTTAATCCTTGCCAGAGATTAAGAAAACTTGTATTTTGTACATCCTTTTGCGATAACTTCCATAGGTGGTTGTACTCAACTGAAATTTAGACATTTCCTGTTAGTCAATGAAGAAAACTTCCTGTCAGAGGAGAGAGGATCAATTTTCCTACCTCTCTCACCTTCATCTTTTCTTTTCTGCAATTTTCTTTTATTTGGCATTATATGTATGCTTAATTTTACAATTTTCAGGTTGAGCCTACTTCAATTTGATGCTTAGGAACATGAAAGCAATCTTTGGAACTCCCATAAAAAGATATTTCTTTATTCCGGGAACAAACAGAACATGCCAAATCTGTACAACGGGTTTGATGGAAGCCGAATCCAATTTTCCAAATCATTTGGTGGTTTGAAACAAGGATATATAATATTGGTCCTAGATGCACAAGAATGTCTATTTTGGATTACAAAATATAAAAACATAAATAACTATAGCATTAAAAGCCGTGGCCTTGTTAGTATTCATGCCACAGTGACAATATCTATGCATGAGAACCTATAGAAACAATGCCATCTGTATAGGCTTTTTTGTTTTCTCAATTAGTCCTTGTTTCAGATGGTGGTTAGCCTTTATTGAACAAACTTCTCCCCATTCTTAACTTTTTCTTATCTAGCAAAGAAGTTCCTATAATTGTTTTGTCCAATAACCAAATTTGACCAAACACCAAATTTATGATTTTAGAAACAAAGATTAGTGAATCCCGGTTCATATTCAATTTTTTTTTCTTTATTGTAATTAAAATTAAATTCAGTAAATAAACAATCAACTTTGGATTCACCATCTATAATAGCCCAATAAAATAAAAATCCATCAGTTATAATATACCATCACATGAGAAAAATTTTCAGATGCTATAGGTACCAAAACGACAACATTTGAGCTGGTGGTGATGGTGATTACTGCTAGTACTGCTACATCTTTGCAGAAAAAGATGTGCGTTAGTTCCCTTGCTATAATTTGAATACTTTGACCCAGTCTATTCCCTGCATTTCCAACTGAGTAATTAGGTTTATTCTCCTCACATTACTTATGTTTATGGGATTTATTTTTTTTTGCTAGAAGTCTGTGGGAAGACTTTGATGTTCGTTTATTGAATTCTCAAGAAAGTTAAGCTAAATAATGAGAAACTCTTGGACCATTAATCAAACTCGAAGAAATGGCTTTTATAATTGTGAATGGAAAGCAGGCTTAAAGAATTGAATGATCTAGAAATATGATTTGTTTGGATTGAAATAAAAAAGGGCCGTGGACATTTGAACTTACGCTATCCCCAAGTCCATTTTGGGGAAGCGATAATTAAAATCAGATGTAGCAAATAGTTCTATCTATACCTCATTGCTAGCAGGGCAATTGGCCCCACCACCCCTGCCTATCTCCCACCCCTGAACCTACCTCATCTCTCTACTACCTCTGACAAAAGCCATGACGAGAATGAATGCATGGTCAAAAAAGCAGAGACCACAGCACAGAGAACCAAATTGTTGTTATAAGAATATATGCTAATTGAAAATTTCAGTACCTTATATCCAATCTAGAATCTGCTGCTGCAAGCATACAAATAAATCTACTTGGGCAATGGTGCAAGTGAAATATAGATGTCGCCCATCTCACAGCGCAAAAGCGTGCTTCATTTTGTTCCTGATATTCACTAAAAGATTTTAAGTTTCGATCATGAAGCAGCAATCTAACCATAGTAAGAGTGAAAAAATATGTCTGCACCAAATAACAAGCTCTTAAAAAATGCTCCATACCACTTGAGAATTATTCAACAGAAGTGTCTCCAAATCTATCAATACAGTAGCTGGAGCTCCCTGATGTTTGAAGAATAAAATCCCTATTAGTGAAATCATTTGGGCAACAAAGTTCACAATATTTAAAGAGAAGTATATTGCAGGAAAACAATCAAAGCAGAAGCATTACATTTTAGCTTATCAAATTGCAAGTTGTAACAAGCAAAGAACAAATGTATGTCAACTTTTAAGGTACTAGGAGCATGTATTAACGAATAACAATGACCAAACTAGTGGGGGACCTTCTCGATTGATCCATGTGATCAATAAGAGGTAACAAATGTAAGTATGATGATCCAGAAGCAGCATCTTCACCAAGTTTTAAATATTGGATGCTCAGTTTTGGTGACACAATCACAAAATCTCAAAGTTCCCTGTCTACACTGCCAATATGAATAATATGTACACGAAATGTTTCCACACATATTTCCTAGGAATGCCCTCTTAATATTTAAATAAGTGCATAGGTCATAAATATAACACATATGTTGGTTCGCAAGAATCATGAGACCCATTTTAAAGGCAACTCCAGTTATAGAATCACCACCTAGGAAACAAATTCCAGACCAATGTCTCTCTCTGTTCTACTTAAATTTAATTAAGCAGCTCTAGGAAACCACTCATACCATATGATACACATGTTTTGGATTCTGTTTAATTATAAGAATTAGTGTCGGCAACAAGTATCCTAGTAACAAACAAATGATGTGTTATTTTCCATAAATTAAAATGCTAAAACTACTAAAAAATACTGTAATCAACCAGATATTGAATCTGATAAAAAAAACTAGATATTGAACATAAATCCCCAGAAATCAAATATTTTACTCAAGATTCTTCTTTGCCGGACCTAATAGAGCACAAAACTGATTGTTGAAACAGATAAAACCTATGATATATTTACTCTGGCAGAAAGGCAAACAAGTAGCCTAAAATTCCGAGAAGCTACACTGAAAGGATTTAGACAGGTTCCCTTACTGAAAACTTCCACGAATACTACGGTTTTCTGAGAAACCACATAGAACATTCATAAGGGATACAATAACTTGTAAGTTATTGATTCACAAACCCCACCTTAGTGTTTGAATAAAGAAATTGAAATCCAGCAGCAAATTCATAGTAAACGGCACATTTGAGAATAAGTCTTAACTTTCTGTATGGATTAGACAAATTGATGGTCTACTTTTGACAAGTAGAACCACAGTGTTGGTAGCAGTAGCAAAGATTAGCAGATGAGATGTTTCTAATAGCAGAAGCAGTCTTGCAAGCAACATTGCTGGTTGCATGACTGGCAATCCAATTCCAGATTTTATGACCTAATTCATTGCCAAAGGTGAAAAATAGGTATACCGAAACACAAACAAACACATGAGAGAGAGAGAGGGAATGTCACAATTAGCATATTAAGCACAGTACATCATCCTCCACATACTAATCATAAACATTGTTATAACATTACCGTGCACGCATATAAGATACATAATCAGATAGAAAAATTGGAACCTATAGAAGTATACAGAATTTCTTTGGCAAGCTAGAAGCAGTGACCACATCGAGCCATATATTGTAGAAATGAGGAAGAAAACAATGCACAATTGACTAGATATAGCAAAGCCAAAGAAATGCTAAATGATTATTATTAAGCAATCTACTTTTCACAAATTTGAGTGCAAACCTTGTATGCAGCAGCAAGAGAATTTGTTGCTTCTTGTATAATGAAACGATGTGACTGAGTCTCCTCTTTCAACGCATCAAATAGACGAACAGCCATGTCAATCTTATCCCTAAGATAACAGAGAACAGCAATCAGATTACTTTTATCAGGTAAACTGAGATACATACACAAAGAAGAGGGTCAGATAACCACCTGAAGAGATGGGGCAGGCGCTGTGCAAGCAATCCAATTGCTTGAAAACAAAAGGTTTTGGTATCCTTCACAATGAGATCTGGAAGTAAACTAGATTAATTGTATTGGATGAACTGATTCACTAAATTTACCAGAACCAAGATCTATGTAGAAGACATTGATAAGAACATATTTGCACAAACCTGATTCTGAATTGGAATAACTATCAAGTAACTTCAGAATCCCATTCAATATTACAGGGCCCATAAGCTTTAGCTGATCCATTCGTGCCTGCAGAAATAAAAAACATATAGAGTATAAATGAGCATGCCAAAGATTCTTTTTTCTTTTTTTTTTTTTTTTATCCTATGAGAATGCCAAAGATTCACTCACATTTTTTTAAGACATGTCAACACATTGAAGGCACATAACATGGAGCAAAGGAAGAAAAATTATTTGACTTTCTACAAAGTTTTTACAACAACTCAACAATACATTATTTAACTATCCTAGAATGCAAAAGACTTCTAAGTGAAAAATTATTACTCCACAGTCTAACAAACTCTCATAATACTTGAATTGTAAAGTTGGTTTGTTTTTGCCATCTTTTTTTTTTTGGATATTATTAATAGTCGATAGAGAAGCAAAATGTTCTTTTGCGTGGCTTCTGGAGTTCTGCAATGGAAGGACCAAGCACCCCCACCCCGTGTTTCTCTCCCTCTTTTTTACTATTATTTAGTTAGATTGAAGAAAGGTATATTACAGTATAGCACATATATATTAATTGTTGGATAGAGAGAATTAAAGGTCTGGTTGAGGACTTCATTTAAAGGTTAAAACATTTGTGCCCCTTAATATACGTAATACCCATTATTAGGACAACTAATCCTCCAAATAACTCAAACATCAGTAGAAAAAGAAAAGAACACGATCAGAAAAAGCACCCTGGTCAGGTTGGATAACATCCAAGAAGAGCCCTCTAAAGAGCCCATGGCATAAGCCCATATAGAAAGCATACACCACCCTATACCACAATAAAGAAAAGACATAACAAATAATTCGAGTTTTAATAAACTAGTCAAATGGGTTGTCACTGTTGCTGCATTTATAATCAAACACCATAAAATGCCAAATGAATATAGTATTGATTCCTTTCCATGTGCTAACCCCACTAATTCATGTGACAAAGATAAAGAAATAATAAGATTTGAAGCAAAGAAGTTGATTTTTCCATTGCTAGAAACCTAACTTGCAACACGTACATCGAAGAAGTTTAAAACAAAGAAATTCGCAAGGATTTTAATGAAGCACATCACATGCTTTGCATTTAAATGAAATCAATGTGTTCATTCTTCTGTCATTTGAGAAGGTCCCTAAAGAAAGGTTCTCTTTTGTTTTGATGGAAGTAACAGTTGATATCTATCTAAGCTTATTCTCGCACAATCATTTTTCTTGAAAAGGCTCACAGGCCCCTTTACTAAGACTTGTAAAAAATAAAATGCAAATGCAAACCAACAAAAAAAAAAAAAGGCCTTTACGTGTTTGAACACCCAGACTGTGAATTCCATTCCCAACTGCCTTAACCTTGAAGTGGTGCCACTACCTGAAAAATTCAATAAACAGAAAGAATCAGGACTGTGAATTATTAATTTCACAAGAAACTACAAAAAAGAAAAAAGATAGCATACATAACCATAAACCAAAAATCCAAGTGGTAGAGAAATAAACCACAAGGTGCATTTATATGAGATACAATAAGAACAGCAAAACCCATTCTCAATAAAACAGCAATAAAATTTCTGAATTTTTCTTATCCATAACATTTTCTGACATTTTTTGCCAAATATGAATTTGAGAAAGGATAATTGTAAATTAGTTGTCAAAATAAGGGATAATTCATTGTGCAATATTTGCAGTTATTTTGAACATATTCCTAGTGGCTGTTT
This sequence comes from Croton laevigatus, assembly GCA_949640765.1. Lineage (NCBI taxonomy): Eukaryota > Viridiplantae > Streptophyta > Magnoliopsida > Malpighiales > Euphorbiaceae > Croton > Croton laevigatus. Next base: position 1,823 of record CATIWJ010122377.1, on the reverse strand, counting down.
CTTCATTTTATTGACAGCTTATTGGACCTTCAGCTTATTCAATCAAACAACAAGATAATCTTGTATATCTGAGTTGCGCAAATAAGTTACTTATCTGAATTTGCCAGTCAAATTTGTCTAAATGAGAAAACCTTTTCTCAGACACAATTCATTAAGCTATTTAATTATTGTACAGAAACCCAAAATTACCCCAAGCAGTTGTACAAAGACACAAGAGACCACTTCTTAATCATCAATCAGTTCTTTCCTCAAAAAAATCATCAATCAGTTCTTATTATCACTTCTTAATCATTCAACTAAATAAATTATTGATTTAGGTTTAGGATAAAAAATCCAGCCAAACAAGCATTTCCCTAGAGAGTTCCAATATATCTAGAGAGTAGTAACCGAAAATCGCCATGTAGTAGTTGCAGGCTAAGGATATTTGGTCGTTGATGGGCATTTAGTGGCATTAGCTGATTTTAAACATGATTGACAAGCATTATGTCATGAATCATTTAATTTTCTTTGGCATAGGTTATTTAAGACAGTTAGAAACACAAACATAGGACTAATATGATGGGTTAAAAATATGTTCCATCATAAGAGCAATGACAGGGTATCCCACATAATAAACGAGCTTGATATAGAATCATATGCAGTCTGCTTGAAGAGTTTCGAACGATACTGAATATAGGATCAGTCTCTCAACAAGACAACATTTGAAGGAAAAAGAATACCATATATGCAGCCAAATATAGATTGCAGGGTTGCTGGGAAGCTGTTTGCTGCTGTAATGGATCGGCAAAATAAAGACATCAACTTTACTTTCAAAGCAACATTTGCAGGAGAGACCCTAGATTCTGGAGTAACACTTTCAGCTCCAGTAGTACCTGCACAAAGCGTACATCAGTTGGTAAACAGATTCAATACAATACAAGGGCATCTGCTGCACAATGGCAAGTCCATTTCTACACATTTCAGCCTATACTGTACAAGTCTCAAACCTAACTACTGTACCAAGGAAAAGATCAGTAGAATCCAATCAAACAATCCCTATGAAGCTAAATTGTCAAAAATTAAAAAAAAAAATTCCTCGGTTTTTTTTTTTTCCTTTCTAATAAATAAAATCAGAGACATGCACATGTTCTTGCATAATACAAACAGCAGGGCAGAAAACCATGAAGATCCATAAACCCACCTCATTCAGAGGCTCCAAACATATGGCCAGATACAATTCAATGATAACGTTAAAGCCTTACAACTTTATATTCAACATTAGGATACATAAAAATGCAACTACTGAACAAAGTTAATTAAATGAACTTGCAAACCCATACCATTAAACAGTAAAAATAATTTGTTCACCAACTTTGAATCATCTAAATTAGCAGTAGATGCCTTCTTCCTCAAAAGCTCCTCCCCCCTCTTAATAACGGGCTCTTGACTTGAAAAATCAATAACCAAAAACCAAATAACTCAAAATAATGCAAGAAAATTTCAGAAAGAAAAACAAATCCCTTTCAAGCTATGGAAGAAACATTTATCATACCTATCAGCACTAGCAACTAGATACAAAGGATAACCAATTTCTGGGTCCAGCTGCATAGCTTCAATGACATTCAAAATTCCTAACTGCTCATAAAAGCCAAAAGAATAGGGTATAAATATTCATAAACCAAGAAAAGAACCATCATAACCATTACCAGACAATATTCAGATTTTATTTTCACCTTCCTCATACGAAGCTCATCAATTTTCAAAGGCTGTTTGCCTGTAACACGATGGCTTTGAGCAATTGAAAGCCCAGGCGGGCACCCTCCACTGCAGCAAAATATTTAGCC
>CATIWJ010122272.1:0-16051 GCA_949640765.1 Croton laevigatus | reverse complement strand
TACGAGTTCAAAAAAGAGAAAATTCTAGCTGTCCCGTAGAAATGCCCAAACTTTTTTTGGCTGTGCCACTGGGCCGACATAACCTTTTGTACCTTACTAACTACCATAGGCAATTGAACAGGGAAATTGACATGGAATAGTGATAGTATCCAAATTTGCAAAAGATATATCTAAAGATTTAAACTTCGATGTCAAAAAAAAGATAAGATAACTTTGATATAGTAAGGGTAGAGCATTTCACTAAATCGATTTGAATTCCAAATTGGTTCGGTTGTCTGGTAAAAAATCAATAAAATACCGAAACACCGACAATTTTATCGATAAATCCACCAAAAACCAAATCGATTACCAATTAAATCATTTGATCTAATAGATATGTTAAATTATTGATTGGTCTCGATTCAATCTGGTGAAAAATTGGTAAATTACTGAAATACCGACAATGTCATGTATATACCCACCAAAAACCCGAACCGGTTACCAATTAAATCATATGATTTTAACCGATACATTACTTGGCTTAAAATTTCAGCCACTGAATCTAAAACGTCAATTATTGAATCGATCCAAATCAAACTGAACCAAATTGAATTGGTTTGATTTGATTTTTGGTAAAGACCGAAACTTGCTAGGCCTAACAGTAAAATCAGTATGCATGTGAAGAGTGAATAGTTGAAGAAGACATTGAAGCAATGATTAAGGAAGAAGACAGAAAAAGAGTTAATGTGTTTGATAAAGAAATGTCATTGAGACATATATTATGGTCCGAAGACAATCACATGTTCAAGACATTAACATTACATTAGAAAAAGCTAAATGCTGAATTTGCATAAACAGTGTACGGTCTAAACATTTTTCATCTGAACTTCTCTTTTCTTCCCACTTTCTTAAAATTCCTTTTTGCAAGGTGAAGAAAAATGGACATGGAAATTAGCAATAAGAAGAGGTAAAATGGGGAATTGAAGTAAAAGGCCAAATCAATAACAAAAAAAAGCCAGGAAATGGAAGATTAAGGAAGATTTCTCTACCCTCTAATGTCTAATTTTCGTCTATTTCTGTGAAAAATTCGTGGTCTGTTAGCAATTACTCTATCCATTCACTTTATATAAATAAAATTTCTATTTATTGTAAATTTTGAAAGTTTATTAAAATGCAGCCAAACACATGCCTTCAACTTTGGCCACTTCAACTTTAGCCAATAAGTCAGTTGGCCATTTCAATTTTGCGAGAAACCATTTGTGCATCTAAAGTTTTAAAAACGTATACGTTTATGACCTTGAGTGCATGAAAGGGACCAAAAATATAATATATGACTTGTCTTCAATCTCAAAACATGCACTCAAAATATAATTTTTCACTCAAAACACCCATCTCAAATTCCGTCATGAAAACAAGCAAATGAGTATACTAAATCGAAACTCTTGTCGTGAAGAGTCGGAATATGGGTTTAGTTTGGATAGAAAGATCTTGATTTGAACAAAAAATTGAAAATAACATTTGGAAGGATTACTCTTGATTGTTAGAAATTGCAATAGAACCAATCATATCATATGCTAAAAGATGGATTTTGATAAGGGAAACTAAAAACTAACCTCAATTGACTCATTCAATCACTGGAGCGGCTTAAAATTGTATCATAAAATTTCAGGTCATTTTGATCCACCTTAACAATCCGAGTCTTTCTCTCATTTCGGTCTATGATCAAAGAACCTGAAAATACCGAGGGTCTCGTTTTCACCTAAAGAAACTATCGGTGGCCTCAAATTTCACAAAAGACCACTGAAAGGCGGTAGAAATGCGTCTTAAATTTCTGGCGACTAGAATAAAATGATCCGATTGTTCTTTTCTATTTTATAGCTAAACCATGAATTTTCTGTTCAAATTGAATCTATATTCCGCCTCCTCGAGATGCATTTCGATTTGGTATACTCATTTGCTTGTTTTCGTGCTAGAATCGGAGATGTGTGTTGTGAATGAAAAATTACACTTTTAGTACCTATCTTGAGATTAAAGACGACCAAATTACATTTTTTGTCCCTTTCATGCCCATTTCATCTGCCAAGGTCATAACATATACATTTTTTAAACTTTAAGTGCATAAATGGTTTCCTGCAAAGTGGGAGTGTCCACTAACGTTTTGGTCAATTTGACCATTAAAATGTCAAAAGTCAATTATATTCTTGTTGGTATAAAACATGCATTATGAATTAAAAAAATAAAGAGAATTAGAAAATTAAAAATAAATTCTTAATAATTGTAAAAAAAAAAAAAAGTCTGTGCTTTATACTCGAATATTTACCACCTCCCATTTATATCATACATTACATATCTTCATATTTGGTGAATTGATATTATATCCTTCGATTATATTCAATCCATAGATCTAAATAACAAAAATTTATCTCCAAGAGCAAGTCATACACTGCAAATTGTATAATTCATAGTTATAATTTGAATACAAAATCAAATTTTAGAATATAAAATCTATTGAATGTGCGATGAATAGTAATACAAATGGTCCAAAAATTTAGCATCTACACCTGAACAAAAAAGATTAGATGTAGTGTTTGTCCACATTATAGCATTTTGGATATCTTTTCTATGGCCTAAATCTTAAGGGGGTTAGAAAAGAAATTAGACCATCCATCACTTTCACCTAGACTCGTATAGCACATAGACTGAGATTTGGTAGTAACGTAGAAAGTCCTGTGAAGTGGCTTTTGCACTTGCATAACCCACAAGGATTTATGAGCCCACGCCCATTACCAAACCCAACACAATGAGCTTTGTGGAATTACTGCAAAATTAAAAAAAAAAAAATTATAGTAAATGCCCATTTTTGAAATTTTATTTTTAGTAAATATTACATATTTTAAAATATTAAATAAATATCAATTTTTAAAATTTATGTTTAATAAATATTATATTTTTCAAATATTAAGTAAATGTGACTTTTTGCGTACCGGTAAATATGTTTATTTTTTTTATATATAAATTAATATATATACTTATTAAGACCGTAAAAAGAAAAATATATGTATTTCTTATATCTTACTGAAAAATATGATATTTACCTAATATTTGAAAATTATTCATTTACTTATACTAAAATTTAAAAAAATGGCATTTGTAAAAATCACCCCATGCAAAATAGGGGTGATCGAAGGTGTGGGGCGGTTATTGCAGTCAGGCAGGCATCCGCCAAGTCAGGCAAATGAGCAACTCTGCAGCAAAAACAATATTCGACACATTTTTTATGGTGTTGATTTGCTAAGATCCTTAATCCGATTAAATTGCATGAATTTTTAAATTTTGAAAAAAATGCGACGAGAGAATAAAAAAACAATGTAATCACAAATTACATTGCATTATAGTTTATCAAATATTATCTTAGATTTTGAGTTCAAACCCAACAAGAAAAATGATAATAATGATAGAAAAATTGATAATTATAGTAATCATATTGCATAGGATCATACTAACACTGATAAATCACATTATCACAAGTATTGATAAGGATTCATATAAAAAGGTCTATGGATTAATAAAATCAAATTCATAGAACAGAAACTATGAAAAAAAAAAGGGTCCATAGACCAAAAACTAGACAAAGAAGAAGCAAGAAAACAAAATAAAAGAAACCTAGCATAGAGTGAGTATAATAGATTTTTCATCCAAGGATGCTTTGAAGCTCGTCAGGCCGACAAGGAATTTCAATAGCACCTTCATGGGAGAATCCAAATTCCTCCTCAGACTGCTTTAACAATTTCAAGAATTCAGGATTATGAAGAAAATCTAATGCAACAATGAACCTTTTAGGTTCCCAACCTTGTGTTGCAACCACAACAAAGTGGCCTTCCTTTATGCCCTTTGAAACCTTTCCCATAATGAATTTCACCATTCTAATGCTACCTTTTCCAACTCCCTTGAAGTTTTTAACTTTACCCATTACACAAAAGATGTTTGAAATTGTTTTAACAAAAGGGAGTATGGGAATTGCACACACACACACACACACACACATACACATATATAGCAAGTAGGGAAGAAAAGATCAAAACTATGGAAAATAGTGATGTATAGTGGGGTCACACAGGCCACTGCATGTGAAGCTTCATGAATATTCATAAAGTTACATTCCAATTTTACTGTTGTACAATACAAGTATCTTCATTTTCAGAAACTGCAGTAATGGGGTCTACTTGATACTTTATACAAACATATAGGCAAAAAGAACCATATGATAAAAAGGACTACTGCTCTTTTTACACCCATTTAGAATCTCATTCTAAAATCTTAGGAGTAAATGCAACTTCAAAGCCGTCGTCTAACCCTAATTGATGGTCCATCAAACAAAATAGATGCATGGTAAAAATAAATAAGAATCAGTCATAGAGAGAGAGAGAGAGAGAGAGAGAGATGAAAGTTACCACATTAGAGAAGCTCGTACTTCTCTAAATCACAATATCAAATAAGAGTTATTACTGTAAATCAAAAAGTTTCCTGAAACAAGAACTTGCAGCAACAATTCGTCAAGAATGTGTTCAATGTCTTGAAGTTAGATATCCTAAACTGTAAAATGGCTCAATTTGCAACTAACCACTTACTAAATCCCTCTGCTTTTCTAATTTTACCTTCACCTCAGCATAAATAGCATGAATGTGCACCACATGGCCCAGGAAGAGTGTTAGGATAATACAGGTCAAATAAAGGCAACTATTATCAGGAAATTCGAATTCAGGATAGGAGTGGTCAAGTCATGCATGTGGATGCATTAGTCTATCTTTTAGCATGTCTTTGATGAAAGCACATGATTGAATTGTATGAAACTGAAACCATTTACAAAACTAAAAGTTGAGGATGATAAGAAATCTCATGCTTTTGCTAACACTCTAGGAAGGGAAGTAAGGTAGCAACCATTTAGTACCATCGAAATGCCAATTCATCCCCAACAAATCATGTGACACTAAATTTCAAGATAAATTAAGCATTATGAAAATCTATAAATGTGAAAAAAATGTAGAAAACTTCAAGAACAAAAATTCAAGCAAGTGAAAAAGTTTAAGCTATAGAAATATTGCTGGAAGTGCATGAAGCATGAAAGTTGCTGTATTCCCTTTCCCATTTCCATTTTCTAATGATCCTTCGAAGCTCAACATTGTCCGGCTTCAACAGGTTCTAACAGAGAAGTGGCATAATAATCGTTACATCACCAGCAGCAGGAGTGGCATCATATTTTATCTCTATTAGGTACTTAGGTTAGGCATCAACTCATTAGCACCCACCAACTATAAAAGTTTGCTATGCTTATTTCAAAAGTTTTCTACCTAGGAATCTGAACATACATGAGCAGATATCCTAAAGAAGAAGGCATGACCAAATTACAGACATCTAACAAAAGCGGACAAGAGCATACAATGAATAATTAACATTGCAATTAATGACACTGCGATGTATCAATGTCAATGTTTCTACTTACTTTGACAGTTCACAATATATGTGTCCACATCAGTCATCATAGTACACCATAACAGCTGCATTTCACTTTAAATATAATTTACGGACTTGACTATCAAATTTTGCACATGAATGGTGGACAACTAACTAGCAAATTAGCATCAGAAATGTGACAATTCAGACTGTCAAGTGATTAGTTTGCATCTGAATGATGACGGTAAAAGATGGCATGCTCCTCCATTGCTAAAGCCAGAAATTCCAAACGATGCATGCACGCTAACAAGCAAGAAGATAACATGGGTTCTCGAAATTGTGGTGGTTTAAATGTGTAAGGCTAAATAATTTCAAGAGTTTAAAACCAAATTCCTTTTTGGAACCCGTTTCTTGTGATATCGAACTACAATCATATGCAATGGGAATATGTGCAAAAGTGAAGAAGAGTGGTGGATTTTGAAAAGCAACATAGTGATCAGGATACCTTCTCAGAATAATTGGACTCCTTCAATTAAATACTATGACCACCATGTAGAATTTACAATTTATGTCGGAAACAAATAAAACCGAAAGTAGAAGTTCATTAGATGATTAGAGAAACTACATTTTATTTTGATGAGTTGACACTTTAGATTATTATAGGAGTTGATGAAAATAAGGCTTCATCAAAGTTTTTAAAAAATAAACCAAATAGTTCTCCTGTAAAAAATAATATCTTCACATATAAGGCTGACAGTGAGAATAAAACATACATGTGATTAAATAGCTAGCTGCCCCTCCACTGTCCTGGCTGTCCGAGTACAGCCACGGCCAAATTCCCCTCCCCCGGATTCTGATTGAATTCACCACCTATATATATTTTTTCCTCAAAAGATGAAATTTAGACTACACTTTAAATGCTTGAATGACACCTGAATGTCCTACCATGTTCACTTCTCCCATCACAGTCAAACATGGGAAAAAGAAGTCAAATGCCAATAGGATCAAATGGTTTGGTTGTAGGCAGGTGAAGAAACATTCCATGTTGCTTTTGAGTGTCAATTAATTAAATAGGATACACAAACATAATACTTCATATCGGCCAGGTAACAAGCACTTCAAACGAAATGTGAACAATTTTGAATAGTCTGTTATGAGCAGTGACTTCCATTACACTAGAAAAGACGAACACAATAGCAAAATCAGGAGCCAGAATGGAATAAATAAAACCCCTCCCTGACAAACAATCAGTATACTGTATACCTATCCTAAAAGCATACCCAGCAGATTATATATTACTAATAATAAATTTCTCCATCCTATAGCTCTTCTAGGGCTTTGAACTCTCATCACGTACTAAACCTAAAGTTTAATCGTGCCTTCGCATACATGTTGCACGGATTATACAATTTTGAAATGCAAATACAGTCGAGTATAATATTTGTAAAACATGGATACAATCTTTATTTCCTAGTGAGATTCACCTAATAAATATCCACTAAACATTTGATTCCCAGCACCATCAATATGACCAACATTAAAACTGCATTATGGCATTGAATATGGTGATTCAACATTAAGAACCACAGCAAAACATATATTTATATCTCTCTACTCCACAACGGTTCACAACTGTAATTCAGGTAGGGCAAGATATATATACATACTAAGATCAGACTGTTGGTTTACGATGGAATCCAGTTCCAGGGTCCTCATCACAAGGGGAGACCTCAATTCCAGTAACCATAGCATCTGGGGGTCCACGGCGACACCTCTGCTCCATCTCCTGCACCTTATCAGAATCACCGGAAAAGAGTGCTTCCACTGATCCATCCCTTCTGTTCCTCACCCAACCCTTCAATCCCAATTGGGTTGCATTCTCAATTGTCCAATTCCTATAGAAAACTCCTTGCACTCTTCCTTTAATCACAGCCCTAACCTGAACATCCAAATCCCAAAATTAGTTGATACCAACAAAACCATCACTGAAAAAAAAAAGTCTAAGAAAATCATCAAAACCGATATTTAAAAACAAAGACCCATGATCAGAAACAGAAAAGTCATTCAAAAATCCAAACTTTCTTATAGCCAATTGATTAAAGCAAAAAGACCCATTATTCAATTATATAAAACATCAACAAAAACACTAAAAACCATAATTTTCAGACCAAATCAAATACACATAGCAATCAATACTTACCGTTTTTGCAGATGGGGAAGAATTAGCTTGAGAAGCAGCCATTAACGACATAGGAGATCGGAGATGAGGAAAACGAGATTGGAACATAGAGCAAAGAGAAGGAAAAGGTAAACGAGAGCTATTGCATATTTGGAGAGAAGAATAAACAGAATAATAGCGATAATTATTGAGAACGGAGAATCTAGTATCAATACAAGCATTATTGTTCGTCCATTTTTCAAGAATGTTCGAGCGACTGCGATATATTAGGAATTGCGTGGTTGTTCCAGAACGAGTGAGTAACAGTGGCAGTGACGGTGGCACTGCTAAAGCCATTCGATCTTAGTGGTTGTTTCAATCGAATTAGTTTAGAGATTGCTTTCAAGACTCTGATTCTGACGAAATTTAATTTCTACACGTTTACCCCCCAAAAATAAAAGTTTGTTGACAAAAGACCCAATTCATGTAGCCAAACTATTATTTTCACTCCAAACTTTAGAGAGAGTTTTATTTTCACCCTAAAATAAATTTTGGTCGACCACCATTGTGGATGCTCTTAGAACTAACTAACTCGCAAAGTTTAAAGTGCTTTTAGAGCAAAATTTATTTTAGAGTGAAAATAAAACTTTCTCCGTAGCGAAAATAATAGTTTGCCTCAATTGATATTAGTTAAAACTTTCTTCTTAAAAAAAAGGATGAATGATAAATTTTCTAAATCATATGAATTAATTTGAAAACGTCATGAATTAGTCTACTAGCATGTACAAAAAAATTTTCCTCGGTCTCTTTTATCATAGACTGCATGTTCAGTAACAATGATAGAATTTCCTCATTCTGTAAAGAGGACATTCTACAACAGAAAATACTGAATCACACAAGGAACCAAAAAGAAACTAGTTGAATAGACCAGGCAAGGAAATGTGCTCATATCATCTTACAAATTCCAAAAATTGGGCCACCGAAACGAGTGATACACAGATTGCAGCACCAATTGATCCAAACTGTCAGTGCCATCCCCTTCAAGAACTGAACTCCCAATTTCTTTCTGCCTTCTATCCGATGTTGCCTATAATGAATTACAGACCACTAAACATTTTACAAGATAAATTTTCATGTCCTATAACAAAAATCTAACCTGAGGAATTCTATCCTCCTCGAAGAGGCCTAAACTCATTACGCTGCTCTTGTAAAAGGTTTGAAGTAGGAAAGTTTCGAGCTTTAGTAGTAGTTGTTGGAACAGAAGTAACTGCAAAAACTGCTTGTTCATGAAGCATCAAAATTGCAAGAATAAGTTCAGAATACTCTATAAACCATGGACATCAAAAGCAATCTTCTTCATAGTATATGCCTAAACTGTTTAGCTGCACTCGTATCTGGAATCTCAGTTTCAGTGTTTGCATGCAAATGCAAGAAGATTCATCAGAAAAGGCATAGACCAACTAGCAAATCAAATTCGACCAATTGATCACAACAAACGCACTAACCTCTTTAGGATAACTTTTTGAATCTGTAGAATATTGAATGTATTTTGGGAATTTGAAGTGAATTAGGGTTAAATTCGAGGAAATGAGTTGGTTTTCGAATTGAATTATGACATTTTGGTAATGTAAATTTGTTTTATAATATTTATTTTATTGAGAAAGAAGATGAATTTGACTGCTTTTCAGAATGTAATAGCTGAGATTGCTATCAAATGGATAAAGTATCTATGAACTGATGCAACGGGGGTGAGATTTACAGGTGTTGATGCAACATGGAAAAAAGCCAAAACACCATGGAAGTGAAAGAAGCTTCAAATGCATAAGGAGCGGGCAAAGGCCAAGGGTGATAAACGGGTGAAAGAAGAATTGTAGTTTACCAGGAATTAGTTGCCAGTACAAAATTTAGACTTTATGATTTAAATAATTGTTTAATAATAGATATTTTTCGAAGTTTAGTTTGTGATTATTTTTAATTTTTTGTTTATCTATAGTTTATAATTTATTTATTATGTTTACAAAATGTTTATGCTTTGTTTATTTTTTATGTCATCTAATAACTTTCAGTTACACACTAATTTTATGATTTTTAAAAGCATATCATATCAAATTTACACTAATTTTATATTAAAAATAATAATTATAATATTATGTTTATAAAATATTTACATTATTTTTTATATTTTGTTTATGGGTCAGCATGTAAATATAATTATAATAATCCTTGAAAGCTTTTATAGGTATTATGTGTACAAGCTCCGGCAAAAGTTCCGACCATTTAGAATTTTTAACAAATCGTTTTGGTCTTCCCCGTGGTATAATATTGTTTAACTACGGAATAAATCAATGATGAGTTGATATATAAGAAAATTATTATGTGGTTCAACTACATAAACTGTACATATTCCATATATATAATCGAACCGTTAAAACACATATAGTATACAATTTAACTCAAACATATGTTTTTATATAAGAAGTTCTTATAATAGTTGAACCCTAGATGGGAATTCAATTTTATGTGTTTAGAATTAGGACTTATTAATTCAATCGGCTAGTTTATGATTTTCTTAATTTAAATACTGGTAAAACACAAATTTCCTCCTTCCATAAGAAAATCCAAAACCAAAACCTAGAGAAAGTAGGAAATAAGTAATAAAGGGAGGAACGGGTAGAGTTTCTTTGAGAAAGTCTCAAGTTTTTGTCCTATTATTATTTTTTTTTTTTAAATAAACCGTTAAATCGTATGTACATAGTCTCGAGAGAGTTCTGTCATACCCATAAATAAATTTTTTTTCTTAATTATACATTACCAAGTACGTTAAATAGTTACGGTAAAAAATAATTTATATTAAACAGTAACAAAATAGAGAAACATTTTTTGAAATTCCAAACATTCACTCATTTTTTCTCTTTACCTTTATATTTTAATATCACATCAATCTTTTCTCTTACACAATTATTTCTTATGCACCGTAAATTACTAAGGGTAACATATATATTTTATAGAAAAACTCTTACCCAAATTAAAATTTCTCTATTATTTTGAAATATGGAAAATGTAAATTTTACATGTAATGATAGAATGGAGGTGGTGTTACTTTAACTAATCAGCATGCCCTTAGGTGGTTTTTTTTGCCAATGCTTTAAGGGATAATTACTATGGGATATGTAACACTACAATCCGTCTTGCGAATAAGACAAGTTAAAGTGTCACAACGCCGTTAACTACTGTTATATAATATTTGAATAACATAAAGCCAATAAGAATTTTTCTCTTTAGCAGGCACGCTAAACAATATGTCATTACTAATCCAACATATTTAATCCACGGCTAGCTTATATATATTTTACATAACAGCTATTTAATAGTACACTAACAATTTTCAAATTATAGTATATTTATACCAAAACGATTTACTGGGAACTGTTCCTGAGAATGCTAGATCACAAGCGCCTTTGACTACGATCCTACAAGTTACAAAAATAACTCGCTGAGCAACTTCATGCTCAGTGGGTACACATTTATAATTTTTGCACGTAAAATAAAGCAATAATACTTTAAAGCAGTTGACGAATTCATTTAATAAAAGCAAATTTATTTATATTTAAATAAATGAAATCAACTTTGCAAAACTTTGAATCAAGAGAAATAATCATATATCATACAATATAAATTAATATTCGCTCTACTGGTATTTTTAGGCACCAAGGATAAGACTAGGGTCACAATTTGGATATAGATCGCTGCTATTCACGAATTGTTCATAATCATAGTTCAATTCGGATATAGATCATTGCTATTCACGAATTGAATACATGTATAATTCTTTAGAGGAGTCGTATATCACTACTACGTCCATATATCAATTTATTTCACATACTTCATTCACTTTCATGCACTGCGCAGGATTTTTTTCTAACCGTATGTCATGACATATTCTTACCTCTAGGTGAATTAAACCAAGTAGAGAATAAAACAATTTAATATCACAAAAATAATATATCTCAATAATCTTTCTCATTCAATTCAAATATTTATTTCGCCAATCATTCAATTCTCATGCTTCAAAAATAATAATCATTAAGAAATAAATAAGTTCCATTTAAACATAATTCAATCAAAAATAATGTTAATTCTATTTAATAAGATTCTACCTTTACCGCTCCGATAGCTTCGCGCTTGCGAATACCGCTTCGGTATTAAAATTTTATTAACAATTATTCTATAACTCGAACATATGTTTGAGTTCTTCATAAAATCAGTTATTTAATAAAATCATGTATTCATAATATAAATCCAATAATTTAAAAATGAAAATCAATGAATTAAATCAAAATTTGTTTGAATACTTTAAAAATAATAATACCAAACCTAGTATCTCATTCGTAAAATATTCTTACACACTAATTCTTTCAATTCCCGTGCTCGTTGATATTTGCGGGTCCTATAATTAATAATTAAATATTTAATAAATTTACTAATTCAATTTTGGGTCCTAAAAATAAAATTTAAGTATTTTTAATAAATTTATATAATTTAATTTAAGTTCCCTAAATATTTAAAATATTTTAATTAACTTATTTACTATAATTCAGTGCCTAATTTTATATTATAATCCAATTCCTATACTTATATATTCTGTTGGGTGCAATTGCAAAGAAAAATAAAGTCCAAGGGTTAAATTATCATATGGAGGGACCAAATTGAATAGCCAAACTAAGTTCAGGGCTGTTAAATTATGCGGAGGGACTTACTGGCTGGAGGCTAGAAACTTCAGGGACCAATCTGAACGTTTCAGCGTTACCCCTTCTTCTTCGCCCGGCCTCCTGCGTTTCAGACCCGACGACCCGGTTGAGCCCAATGACGTTTCCGACCACCTCAGACGACAAGGCAGGCACCGCTAGCTTCCTCTCACGATAGCCGGTCTGATCGTGGTCTCAGAATTTAGAGTAATCGACCGGATCTCGTGATACAAGCTTCGAAATTTTCAGTCCCGTTAACTGAGCTTGGCTGCAAAACCTCTTTTCGGTGGCTTGACGTTGATTTCCTCACGTTCAACTTGCTCTACTCATCCTCTAGATTCGGTTTATGGTTCCAGAAATAAATTTTGATGAATAAATGAAAATATACAAATCCCAACTTCTTCTTCTTCTTCTTCTTCTTCTTCTTCTGTTTATTACTTAATTTTAAATTTTCTTTTGCTCCCTTCTATTTCACTTGTTAGCTTAGCAATCATAAGACAACAATCATCTTAGTTCACGTTCTGATACTCGGTTGAAAGAAAGGGAAAGTAAAAATTTATTATATTTTTATCCTTTGTTTTGGTTGCCTCATTACTAAGTTTAGCCACCGGCCATTTACGTTGTCCAATTTAACATGAGCCCGACATATCACCCATATACTTGCCAACACAACTTCTACACTAATCCATTTCCACTCCCTGCCAACTCAACCACTATCTATCAATTTCTTTACAAATTCTGTTTAAATCCAACAATCTTTTCTTATTCTCTTTTAATCCATAAACTTTATTTTAGTTTCAAATTAAATCCTTCAAATTTTTCTGCTAGTTTCAATTTAATCTATATGTGAAAATTTATCATTTAGTCCTCATTACTTAACATTAAATTTAACTTAATCATTCTATAATATTTTTAATATTATATTATTATTTATTTTACTTTTATTATTTTATTTATTTATTATTATTCTATTTTATTATTTATTATTAGTAGTAGTATTATAATATAAAATCCCTCGATTCCGTCAAATTTCCGTTAATTAAATTTTTCAGATGTGACAATTCTTCCCATCTTTATTTTTAGCTTCGTTCTCGAAGCTTATCAGTTTGAAAAATAATTGAGGGCATTGATCATTCTTTCCTTTTCACAATCAACTACAATGTATGTCTTGTTACCTAGTCCATTCTTAATATCAGTTTGACTTTTCTAAAAGTAATTCTATCATATTCTTTTTAGGAATATTTTCTTAGGTTCTTTTCCAAACATCCTCTAATGACTTTACTAGCTATTACCACTTTTCTTATGAAATTTGTTACAAATATTTCAGCTTTATTAATTTTTACAGACAATTTAATTTATTATATGTCATGCTTATTTACAAGTGTGCAGATCCTAAAAGCAACCTAAGCATATACGTACATATCAAACAAGTCAAGCGTACTGATTATACTCATATCATTCATTGTATGCTTATCCCACTTTCTAATTCAATCCGTATTACCAGGATAAGCCATATTTTTATTTTCCATTTGCTACGTTTTCCCATATTTCACTTCCTCTTTTTATATATTTACATTAATTACAACATACCTTTCTGTTCCATATGTGTTATAATATCATCTATCATTTATTTGGTTTATGCATTTCAAGCTTATCTTCTTTCTTTTTTATATATATATTCATGTAAACACATAATTTCAATTTCGTATTTTATTTTTTCTTGAAATCTCCAGTCTATTAAATTTTATTTTTCAATTAATTCTTTTTAATTAAAAATTAATATTTAAAAATTAGGGTGTTACAGGATCCCTCAGTTTTGGTTTAATCTACTTTTAGATGCCTCAATTTTCAAAAATACACTGTAAGTTCCCTTTTAAAAATAAAAGGTATAATTAGAATAAAAAGTTATTTTCATATTTAAAAACTGGACAATTTTTTATTTACCCCGTTACTTTAATATGGCTCTACCAAAACACTTACAAACAACCAAACATTACCTTTTCACTTGAGAAAAACACTCCATTTGGGCCTCCTGGATTGGGCCCCTATTACAGACTTGTGGAATAAGTGAAGTGTAGGCTTTATAATTTAGTATTAGGCCTAGTTTTGTGTAATAAAACAATAAACCCAAATGAAAAACCATCTGCATTCAATGTTTTTTTCCCCCCAGCCAGCTGTTTGCTAGCGAAGTACGACCCTCTGCAGCCGCACTGAACCTGATGGTTCATTTAGGTCTCCATTCAATGTTTTTCATGTTCCATGTTAATTGAAGTCAAAAACACAATCAAAATATATTTCCACTTTGAATTCTGCCCCCAAATGTTTCAAACTCATTTCCACATTCACAATCAACCACCTTTATTATTATTATTAGAAAAATTATAATTTTTTTCTTGTATTTTTATTTATCTATATTTTTATCCCTATATTTTTTAAAATACACTTATTATTCCTGTATCTTAGAAAAATTATATTATATATTTCTTTCTTATCGAAAATTGTGACAAAAATTTATATCTCATCTGAATTGTTTATTTGTCCTGATTACAAATATGATATTATTTTTTTACAGAAAGAACACCAACATGCTGAAAAAATTACAAAATCAAACGGTTGATCAAATGGTATTTTAACATTTTCAACAAATATTCGAGAGGATTTGTGTAATTTTTAGTAATTCTAAGTTGATTTAGCTGTTATTATTTATGTCTTTTGACTCTTTGCACCGAAACAAATATGTGAGGTTGAGTTTGTGGATTTTTGACTATTTTTTAGTATTTCGGTGAACTTTCATTGGGGCCAAAGCGCATGAAAAACGCGCTTTTAGTTTTCAGTCACGATGTGTAACTATTTAAGAAATCAAAAGTTTGAGTATCTAATAGTTGTTTCGCAAAGTTAGAGGTTCTTTTAGCAAAAATTGAACAATTTCAGGTGTGAAATTCTGAAATTGTGCGATTGACCATTAGGCGATGGAGTTTGACATGGGGGTGGAGACGTAATTGAATGAACAAAATGCTACAAAAGTGTTGAAAGAAGATACCTTGGCATTAAATATTCAATCCCAAAACTCAAAAAGGCTGCCTATGTGTAGCTGACGTGGATAGGTCCCACTAGGAAAAAGGTCACCTTCATGTCTGGTGGCTTTCCCTTAAACAATAGTAAAATATTTCAACCCAAGATCCCAAAAACCGAACTCGTTTCAAACCCATCTTTGAAGGAAGAGGAAGTTAGCTTTAAAAATTCAATCCCAAGCTCAAAAACGGCTGCCAACGTGTACCTGACGTGGATAGGTCCCACTAAGAAAAGGGTCACCTTCATGTCCAGTGGTGGCTTGCCTTTCCCTCAAAAAATTAGTAAAATATTTCGACCCAAAGATCCCAAAAGCCGAACTCGTTTCAAACCCATCTCATGACCATCATCATCTCATGCCCATGCCATGCCATACATCAGTTCACCATCACATCGTTCAAAAGGGGCCAAAACCATTTTCAAGCCCTCAAAGTATACAAATTTTTTACTTTAAACCCTTCGGCGAACTAATAGCAATTTTAAACCCCTGAACTATGTACGTGTATTTCACGAAACCCTTTTTTAACACCGTTAAAAGCGCTTGTAATATACGCGGACGGAGAGTGCGTAAGGGGCCACAAAATTTCAAAACGTCACCGTTTTGAAATTTGTACAAAAACGCATCGTTTGCAACACAAACTAACTCCAA
>CATIWJ010122199.1:0-12077 GCA_949640765.1 Croton laevigatus | reverse complement strand
TATTATTATAATCATTATTATTATTATTATTATTAATTTTTGTTTTATAATTTTTAAATTATAAATTGTTATTATTATTATCGAGAATAATGTTTACCCTAGTCCGTACGACACCGCTATTTCTAATCTCCGGGTATTACATAGTTTGTAAATTATCATGACTAGAAAAGAAAACGGGCGGCGGAGCGACCCATGGTTCATGAAACCCCATTTAGCAAATAGTAGGATGAGGAATAGAAATAAAACAACGAGTTGTTCAGCTAAAATGACATGCCGTTTCTGGATTATGCTATGCACGCTGTTTGGAAAGCCACTTGTGTCGTTCGGCATTTGTAAAAATGACCAGTCATTTAGGGCTTACTTGAGGCATGCTCTAAGAGGCTAAAATGACATGCTATTCTCATTTTGATGGAAAAGATCCAGATTGGCACCTTACTTTTACATAATGGTAAATTTAGCCTTTAAACTCGCTTTCATTTTGCAAATCCATTCTTTCGTTTGAATTAAAGTATAATTTAGATTTATTTTGGGATTTAATTAATTAGTAAGGATATTTAATTCAGAGATTGATTTATATAGCTAAAAAATAAGATAAAATAATCTAAAATAATATATAATTTAAGAATTGAAAGAGATAATTATATTATTTAAAATTATTATGTGATAATAAAGATATAAGTGTGGGTATAAGATTGTGTAGACATGATTAGTTGTAAATAATTAAGTATTTAAAAGAAATTATGATATTGATTGTAATAATCAATTTAGTAGAAGGAACAAGGGATTTGAAAGATAATTTATCAATAATAAATATAATATGTGTGAGTTAAAATATAGAAATAAAGAGGTAAATTAGTAAATTATTATGATGTTTAGAATAGAATAGTTAAAATAAAATAAAGTTAAGTTTAAAAATTAAGTATTAATCATGAATAATTAATTAGCATGAGAAATAATATATATATCAAAGGGGACTTGGGAAATTCTTAAAAACTCATTTTAAAAAAAGAAAAGAAAGAGAGAATTAATAAATTTATGTAGCGTGTTTAATTATTAAATTTGATAACAATGAGGAATTTATTTAATAAAAAATTTATGCACTATGATTATAATCATGAATATTAGAGTAAACGTATAAATAGAATTCATTATTAAAGATACATGTTTAAAGATATATGGAAAGGAGATAGATAATAATAAGAATAGAATTTGAAATGATTGTTTAGTTAAATAAATTATTAAACTAAGTAATAAGTTTAAGTAAGAGGATCAAGGATTTAAAAGGGTTACTATTAAGATTAATTGGAAAATAAGGCATTAATAATCAAACAAATAAAGGTTATGAGATGAATAAATAAACAGTTGTTTAATAATAATACACAGAGTAAAAGAAAATAGGAGAGTAAAATAAGAAGATTAGTACTAGAACTAGATATAAAGTAAATCAATAATGCGATTATTTGTCAAATTGAGATAGATAGAGATGGAGGATTTAACCAAACGAGAAAAAGAGAAAACACATAAGACGACCATGAAGCAAATGTAGCATAATCAGGATTGCGCTAATTTATATTAATATGAGTAAAGTATCCGCTGAGATTTTGTACTAAACTTGTAGATTTATGAAAAGACGTGAAAGGGACCAGAATTTCAAAGTAGTATCAAAATCACCAGAAGCATCTAAAATGACATATATTGTGAAAAAAAAAATCAAAGGATCAAAAAAAGTATCAAAATAGAATAAAAATAAATTCTATACTCAGTATTATAATTCAAGAAAACAAATATATATATATATATATATATATATATAACTTTACTCATGTGATACAATTAAAATTTAATTTATCTAATTTTTTCAAGTTTCGCTATTGAATACAATTCGTAAATTTTAATTTAGTTGTTATTTTAAATTTAAGAAGAAATTTGATCCAAAGTTCAAATTTGAATGAAAATATTATGTTATCCATTTAGAAAATGACTTTTAAAATTTCTTTGTTTTTCAATTTAATTGAGAACTTAGAGAACTTAGATGCGATGCATGTTGAAATTATTACTAAAATTCATTAGAATGAAAATGTTATATTAAGAGTGACTTAATCCTAAATAAAGTTACAGTACTAATTTCCTTTTGGATAAGCCTCTTATGAGCAGGTTCTCCTATCCTATGCGGACATTGCAATGGATCTCAATTGTAATGACTTTGTCCGCTTATTACTACAACTGCTTTTACTTTTAGACTCTTGCTTATTTTTCAACCTTCCTTTCCTTCCTAAGCCACGTGCTGTAGCAGCGCGTGCTGCAATTTTTTTCTCCTTAGAATCATCTTCAAGCAAGTTGCGTACTTATGGATAATTGGGGGGTTGAAATTTATTGGGAAAGCATGACATGAGAGAATGCTTCCATGGAAGTGGGCCTATATGAAGAATGAGAAGAAGAAGATATGGGACCCAACTAAAAGGGTTGGACTTACATAAGGTCGTGCGCGTATGCCGCCGAATTTTTGTTTTTTATAATTTTTTATTTTATTTTTCAAAAAATTCATTATAAATTGAGTATATTAAGTTTCAAAATTAATTTTAATTACTTGCAGTATTCATATTTGACGTGTATTATAAATATCACATAAAATAATTAGGATCATTGAATTTAATAATTTTAATTATTTTATATAATATTTCTAATACGGAATTAAATTTATAAACTATTAGTCTTTAAAATTAATTTTGAGGCTAAATATAAATATTTAATGTTTTGATTTGAAAAAAAATAATTTATAAAAAATAAAAAAAAAAAAAAATTCGTCGACGTCGGCATAAAAATGTTGTCTTTTGGAAAGAACAATTTATAAAAAAATAAAAAATCATCCGCGTGCGAAGACTAGGCTTAATAATCTTATTCAACAAATAAATCACATCTATTCAAATGTGCCATCACATTTTTGTCTTCTACAAAGCATTAATGAGAGGGGAAAATTCAATCATCCAGCCTAGCTAAGAGCTTACCTCGAGTCTTCAGGCTACATACAACCAATATCGAAACCGAACCGATTTGGTTACCGATAATTCGGTTCGGTTTTCGGTCTTCAATATGTAAAAACCAAAAAGTTCGGTTCGGACTTCGGTTTTAGCCTATTAAAACCGAACCGAATCGAAAATCGATTCAAACCTATAATTCCTATATATATAGCTCTTTATCCCTTAACCCTAATCCATTTCTCCCTTCATCACTTTCCACCGCCCATCTCTACCAAGCTGCACTCTCTCCCTCTCTTTACCACCATCCGATGAAGCCCACCAGTCGCACCTCCCTTCCTCCATCTCAACCGCCGTCGCCTTATCTATATAAATCAGAGCCGCCATCGCCTCCTCTACACATCAGAGCCGCCGTCGCCTCCTTTACGGTTTGTTTCCATGAACCGTCGTCGCCTCCTCTGTCTCTCTGCTTCATTGTGGTGGCCTCTCGGTCTCTCTCTCTTGCAAGCACCGGAGATTTGCCGTCTCCAAGTCAGATCAACGCCGACATCGATCTCCTCTCCCCTCTGTTCTGAAATCGCGCAGTAGCAGGCACCACGTTTGACGCCACCACCACACCAGCGCCTTGGCTCCGCCGCTGTCGGGAAGGAGGAATAGCGCCTTCAGGTACTACTATTGAAACAATTATTAGATGATTTGTTTTCACTTCTGCAGTTTATCGTCCTTCTTTCTACTAATTTTCAGACTTTCAAGATTTTTGAGTTAATAAATGATTTCTGACTTGTTTGAGTTAAATGATTTTTAAGTTAAATAATCAGAAAATGATGGGTCTGGTGAACGAAGAGGAATAAAACACATAAGCTCACTTTCACAGAGAGTTGAGCATTTTGAAAGAGCTTTAATGTCTGAAAGATTGAGGAAGAAGAAGAAGAAGAGAAATGCTAATGTTTTAGTGGATTGTTTGGAATCTACAGAAGATTGCAAGAAATCTAAAAAGAGATGGTGAATTTTCTGATTCTAAAAGTATATAAAAACGTGGAATTGATGTATGAATCTAGTGTTTTATTTTATCAATGAATGTAGATTTTTTTTTTAATTTTTTCAATCTTGAGTCTCTGTGAATTTGAATGGAAAGAAAGAATCCTAGAAATTGTGATTTTTGTTTGAGACTTTTAGGTGATTTTTGATTTAGGGCTTCTGTTTACAAATTGGGGATTTGATTTTAGGTGGATTCTGTTTTTTGGTTTTTGATCGAACCGAACCGAAATTTTCGGTTCGGTTACATTTTGGTTTCAACATTATCGGTTCGGTTTTCGGTGTTCTTTTCGTCGGTTCGATTTATCTTTCGATTCATGATTTTCAGCTTGGTTCGGTACCGAACCGAAAATGCTCACCCCTAATAGTAATAACCGTCCCAGCTTTCGAACGAACTTAACAAAATTAGACTCAACTACTCTTTTTTGTTTTTATTTTTATATAGATATACACGCGTACACACACAACTCATACATCTAAAAAAAAAGGAAATTTTTTTCCTATTTGTTGACTCTAAAAAGATTTAAACCTGCATTTTTTGGCTTCTTTCTAATGCCCTACCATAATGCCCTCAATCCTAATTAGACTCAACAACTCTTTCTAAATTTCACAACTTTCAATTAATGTTGCAGTAGAAGTTGGAAATAAAATAGGGGTAGCAAATAAATTGGGTTGGGTCGACCTGATCTAGTATTTTTCAGATTAATCACGTTTTAAGTTGACTATCCACAATCCTAACCTGATCTGTTTATTAAACAGGTCGAAAATTTTAAACCTAACATTATCTGCTACAGGTTCGGGATAACCTAATCTAAGCTGTTTATTTTTTTTCATATAAAAATAAGGGATATTTTATTTAAACTCCCTAAGTTTTACATAAATCTACAATTTACTCCCTGTCTATTTTTTTGGGACAAAAATCTCTTTGTGTTTTAATTCCGTTGACAAAAATACCCTTCTGTCAAAATTTTCTGTTAAAATAACTTTTAAAGGATCAAAATGTAATTTTACAGCCCCTTTTGAAAAAACCTAAAGAAACGAAGGACTGAAATGAAATTAGCCAAACCCTTCTTCAACCTCTAGAAAATGCAGGCCGCCGCCGTCACGAATGCAACAACCAGCCGCCATGAAGGATGCCCTACATCGACGAGGCAGACACACAACCAGCCCCTCGCAGCAACCAGAGAAGACAAAAGGGAGAGAGAGAAAAAGGATCGCGCTATCAATTTTAGTTTCTAGAAAGAGAAACAACCGATCAAGCTAAGATTCTCCCTAGCACATTAGCGCCTATGACTGATCGAGGATAGCAGATCGATGCCGGAGGTTGACAGGCATCGTAAAAAACCTTCTTTCCGACGCCGACGAAAAATATTCCACTGGAAAAGATCGAAAACTCATGTGAAGAACATGAAAAACATTTTTCGATGTTGTGGTCACGTTTTCGATTCGCGACTCCACTAACCCCCTTCTGATCTTTTTTCCTTCATTAGTTCTTGGCTGTTCATGGCGAAGGACGAATCGACAACGAGAACGGTGGCTGGTTGTTGCATTCGCGACGGCGGCCTGCATTTTCTAGAGGTTGAAGAAGGGTTTGGCTAATTTCATTTTAGTCCTTCATTTCTTTAGGTTTTTTCAAAAATGGCTGTAAAATTACATTTTGATCCTTTAAAAGTTATTTTAATAGAAATTTTAGACAGAAGGGTATTTTTGTTAACGGAATTAAAACACAGAGAAATTTTTGTTCGAAAAAAAAAGACCGGTAGTAAATTGTAGATTTATGTAAAACTTAGGGAGTTTAAATAAAATATCCCAATATATATATATATAGATTTTTTTTACATATAATTTCAGCAATAAGGACTTATATAGAATGAATATATACATGGCATATATCTAATCATAATGCAAATTTAATCAAATAAAGATATGAAGGTATTTCCAGTCCTAGATTCTTTGTTCTTAAATCACAAAAATAAATTAAAAGAACCAAATATGAATCGGAAAACTTAAATTTCAAAAAAAAAAAAAAAGAAAAGGAGAAATTTTATTAGGCAATTGAAGAGTTTTGGTGGATTCATAGTAGTTCTCTGCCATAAATTAGACTTTTGCAAACCGTTTCATTTGACCCAAATAAGGCACTCTATCCACCGAAAGTGGTTGCCGATCATAAACAGAAGCATCAGAACTCCTTCCGGTGACTGGCTTCGTACTCCTACTGAACAACCGTTTAAGGTTAGACGATGAAGATTGATTTTTCTTGATGTCAAGTGGAGATGATAAAGATGCAGACAACGAGGGGCTGGGATTGGAGGTATCGATCGAGGGGCTAGGATAGAAGCAACAAAGATGAAGATTGGTTGCTCTTAATGGAACCTTAAAATTGAAATGAAGAGCAAGCAAAAGCTACAACTCAAATAAATACAAAAATAAAAACTTTAAACAAGCCCATCACTAGTGGGAAAAATCAAGATCTAAACTACTTATCTCTATGCAGTAAAAAATGGCAGCACTAAATGTTAAATTTCAAGATTTTAAGCAATAGAAAGCCTAGGATCGGCGCGGTTCTTCATCAACAACGAAGAAGAAGAAGCAGATCCAGATAAGAGAATAAGGGAAAAAAGAAAAAGAGGGGAGAGAGATGAGATTTTTGGTCTGGAAGATAAAAGAAAGAGAAGGTTGAGAGAAAGGAAAGAAGCAGAGAGGCGCATTTGGAGGAGCTCAACAAGATAAGAACATAAATATATCTAGGGTTTTCAAACTTAAGCATAAAATTACAAAACTGCCCTTTGGGTTACACAGGTTGACTTGTGGGTTGAAATTTTCAATTTGAACCTAACCTATTTAATTTCAGGTCAGGTTCGTGTCGATCTGTTTAATTAAACAGGTCGAAAGTCTGAACCTTAACCTGCTATTAGCAGATCGGGTTCGTGTCGGATTAGCAAGTCAGGTCATCTTTTGCCACCCCTAAAATAAAAGATGCTTATTTTTATTGGAAGTGCCCTAACTTTGACCATTGTAATAAAAAAAAACTCTAATTTTAATTTATAATATAAATATACTCTAACTTATTAAGTATAATAAAAAAAAAATATCCTTAACTGGATTTTAGATCTCTAACATGTTATAAAGTTCAAAATGTAATTTTAATTAAATTTCACATGAAATATCTAAAATTTAGACAAAATGTATTTCTCATTTTGACCCCTGACTTGATATTTTCTTGCAAAATTGAACAAAATTGTATTTTTTTTGCAATAATTTTAAAGAATAATAATAATAATAACAATAATTAATTGATTAAAATTATAAATGACTTTTAATATATTAATTCAAATCATACGGTTATAAAATGAACACTACACTTTTGTTCTAAAAAATTATTAACTATCAATAATTTGAATAAAAATAATAAATATTATATTTAATAAATAGATAAATATTTTATCTACTAATAATAATAATAACACTATTATTATTATTATTATTATTATTATTATTATTATTATTATTATTAAAACATCAAAAAAATTACAAATTACTATATACCATTTTCAAAAAAAAAAAAAAATCCTCATAATATACAACAATACAAATCAATTCGCCATTTGGAAGTAAAAAAGTTAAATTTATGTTTCTTCACTCCTGATGTAATATACTAAATCAATAAAAAAAAAAGTCTATAAAATAATTAAATAGGAAATTATGATAACATTGAAAAGAATATTAAAATTGTTCAAAATACTAAAAATTTTAAAATTTTATTAATTCGATTTATGAAACACTCCATATTTCGGGGCTTATATTCATCATAGTACACTTCATATTATTTTTATAATAATAATAAAAATAATAATAATAATAGTTGTTGTAGTTGTGGAAATCTAATTACTATTTACCTATTAGTAAATATAATATTTATTATTTCTACAAAAAATAATTAAAAAATTATAATTTTTGAATTAAGATATTAAAAATTCATTTATAATTTTAATTAATTAATTAAAATAATAATAATAATAATAATAATTATTATTATTATTATTTACTAAAGAAAATTATTATAAAAAATACAATTTGTTGAATTTGGAAAAATAATATCAAGCAAGAGGGCCAAAATGAGAAATACATTTTTTGTCTAATTAGAAAGAGGGGTTTTTTGGTCTAAAGGTACCTTATGTGTAAATTCCTTTGAAGTCTTTGGTATTTTTAAGCAAGAAACTGAAGTTTAGATGCCACTCTGTTAAAAGCCCTAAAGTTCAAGTACCTTAGGTGAAATTTAGTCAAAATTATATTTTGATTCTTATGACTTGTTGAATACCTAGAAACTAGATAAGGGTACCTTTTTTTTGTCTCACTTTTATAAGTTGGAATACTTTTTTTTTTTTTCATTACAGATTAAAATTAGGGTACCATTTTGTTATAACGGCCAAAATTGAAATATATCTGATGAAAATAAGCCAAATAAAAGATGTTTTATGATCCTAAAGACGAGATGTTTAGGTTTATGGCCTCAAAATCTCAATCCAATTATCGGAAGGTCTCAAAATCATCATTTGAAATTTATGAGTCATTTGGCCCAAACTTACAATTCTGTTGGAATTCAATAAATATATACACGAATAGAAAGTACTCGATGATGAGAGGAGTTCAAATATGTCCTTAAATTCGTTAGATGACCACCGGAAGCTAGTGAAATAATTATTTGAAGTTTTGGTCACAAAACTTTTTTCTTGTTTTTATAACCAATGGATCATCGATGGAAGTGATTGAGGGTACTAGTGAGTTCATCGAACAAATAGCTTTAAGAATATGGCCTTGGTTTATCGGTTTAATACATCTAACGGCGACGATAAGTTTGGTTCCAATGAGTTTCTTCGTTTATTTTCAATTTTTATTTTTTTGACTAAATTTACATTTAATCCTTGAACTTTACGAGGAAGATGCACTTGAGTCTTAAATGAAAGTTATTTTTTTGTCTAAATTGAATTGAAAAACCAATCCAAAACTATGGGGACCTTTAATTCTATTATTCAAACTATAAGAACATGAGAATTTATTAGTTAAATCCACATACACCTAAGAGTTGTTGTCCCTTTGTATCGGATAGTTTCAATGAATTTAATAATGTTTTTAATAATAGAGAAAATGTAAATGAAATACTTTTTCTTGAGATAAAGGAAGTAAATACTAATTTGATTATATTCGTTGTTTTTATTTTTTACATAACATTCAATGTTTTTAGTATTAATTTAGCATTGTTTTTATTAATAATTAAGGGTTGATCATTGAAAAACAGTAAACAAAAAAGCATCACATCCTTCAAAATATTCTCTCTAATTTTTTCATTTTTTCCATTTCAAAAGATATGCTTAAGTTCAAGTTTAGTGTTGATAGTTTGATGGGTTAAATTAGGTAGATTAAAGTATGTTTAGATTAGTTATAACATATGATTACTATAATGTAGTTATAAATAAATAATATTTTAATCTATACAATCCATCAAACTATCAACACCAAACTTTTTGAAATTTAAAGAAATGAAAAAATTGGAGGTAGTAATAATTAGTAAGTATTATTTTTTTTTTGAATATTATATATTGTATTTAAATATAAGTGGAGTCGTCATTCCTAGTCCATGGCAGCATTGGCAAGTCAAGCCATGAGTTTTTTTTTTGCCAATAAGTCAAGCCATGAGTATGTTGGTTTATACATTGTGCATTATTGAATGGGAAGTGCAAAGGGCAAATAAATAAATCACAGACATTGCTTCAGAACAACATACAGTAGGAGAAGAAGAAGAAGAAGATGGAAAGGTTCCTTGGAAATTTCATGACCTGTTTTATCTCCATTTTGCTTCTAATGATGATTTTCTTTGCCAAAGTTGCAATTCAGATTAAAGCACAAATTCCTGATAATGAAGGTACTTAAATTAATTGATGGGTTTTTCTCTCTAATCCCCAAAATGCAGAAAGTGACAAGCTTTATTTCGTAATATATATGTGCAGCGGAAGCTTTAAGAGAAGTAGCAAGATCGCTTAATAAAACAGACTGGAACTTCAATGAAGATCCTTGCAGTGATGATACTAAAACCAGTTGGGTCACACCACCTTCAGATGACCGGCCACGTTTTAACAATAGCGTAACTTGCAAGTGCTCTTTTCCTGATGGAAAATGCCATGTTGTGAGCATGTAAACCCCTCTTTGCTTATATGCCTTGTTCTTGCGTCAGTGTTTTAATCATAATTTTTGATAGACTGCTAGTACGGATAGATGGAGTTTTGAAGGGTATAATTAACAACTAATGCTGCTGTAATTAAGAATCTATTTTGGTCCTTGCAGGGACAGACCCACGTCTAACAACATAAGGGCTGTAGCCCTTCTCATCTCAAATTTTTCTTTAATACAATTACCCTAAAAAATATAAAGAAAGTCAATTAAATAAGAGTTATTTTATAGTATTACTTTGTGATCGATAGCAAGATTTTATTGTATTAACTGACATGATGAGGTGTTTCCATTCTAATATAGTCTAAATATTATATAAGATTAAAAAATTTATAAAATTAAAAAGTTATATTATTATTTGTCTAAATTCTATATCCTTATTTTTACTAGTTTCTTGTTTTACTTGAATCTAACATAGTAAAATTTCTATAAGTTTATTTTATTAATTTAAAATAAATTATGTTTAGAAACAATATATTTCAATAGTAATTTTAAACTTTCATATAGAGATATTTGATAGTTAAAAAAAAATTGTACATTTAAAATTTCTTTTTTAATAAAAATCTCGATTTTCAATTTAGTGATTCAGTCACTCCCGTTATTCAGTCCTGCGTTCGTTCCTAAGTCCTTGGAAAATTTGTAGTCACATTTTTCATTTAGATTACTGAAATTTGGAATTTCTATAATATAAACATTAATTCTGTAACTTATAGATCTTGAATTCTTGTAATACAGAGGTCTTCAGCTACAAAATCTTAATGGTGTGCTGCCTCCTGCAATTGCAAAACTACCTTACCTTACTTTCCTGTAAGAAGTTAGTGAATTTCAATTCTTTTGTTTAAAACTTGCAAAATGCACTGAAAGGTAATATGAATTGCAATTATTTTCTGGTGCACAGTAAACTTCATGCGAACTACCTCAGCGGTAATATACCAAATGAATGGGCTTCTATGAAGAAGTTGGAATTTCTGTAAGAAGTATCTAGAAGTCAATATTGTTGTAGTTAATGAATGTTCATTGATTCTGAATTACTTGTACATATGGTGCAGGGTCCTTTCTGGTAACCGCCTAACAGGACGAATGCCTAGTTTTTTGGGAAAGATTGTGTCTCTTAAAGTCATGTATGAATATGCCAACTCTTCCTCACTTCTAGAACATTTTTTAGAGGAAAGCATTATAAAATGTTAGATTTATTAGCTTGCAATAATCTTGAGGGACAATTTGTTCAGGAGCCTTGACACCAATATGTTTTCTGGAACGGTTCCCCCTGAGCTTGGGAACTTAGTTGACATGGAAATTCTGTTAGTCCCTTAACCCTTTTAAAAGTAATCTCTAATTTCACTAAACAATTAGTAAATTGACATTATACACGTGTTTGTTCACAGCTTATTTTATGCAAACAATCTGACCGGAACTTTACCTGTGTCTCTCAAAAATTTGACCAAGCTAACCGAGCTGTAAGTCTCTGTAACATTTCACAATGTTTCGTTGCTGACAGGTTTATAATTTCGTCATCAAATTAATCTCTTTGTATCTTTTAATATAGTTTACTTCTTTCTCATATGCAGTAGGATTAGCAGCAACAACTTCATTGGCAAATTACCCAATTATTTCCAAAATTGGAAAAATCTTCAGAAACTGTATATGCTTTTTCCTTCTCAAGTTATTCCCTTTTTTTTCCTGATAAACTTCTGAATCTCTTTTTGTATGGTACGCTAACAGAGAGATCCAAGCTAGTGGTTTTGAAGGGCCCATTCCTTATGACATTTTTGCTTTGAATAATTTTACTGAGCTGTAAGTTTTGCCTTTTAAGTTGATTACTCATAACATCCTTACATATGC
>CATIWJ010122158.1:0-13314 GCA_949640765.1 Croton laevigatus | reverse complement strand
AAGTGTTAAAGTTGTGGCCAACTATTTTTACAAACTTGTCCACAAATTTTAAAACTTGTCCACATCTTAGATAGCGAAGTTGGCCACATATTACACAAGTTGTTAACAGTTATTGCACTTATGTAAGGTGCTCAAATTTCTTGTTAAAATATAATTTCAATAACCTTAACTGCACTTTTCTTTTATATCAACAGTTATGGTAGGAACCACGTCCCACTTCACCATAAACCTGGTATTTTTTTTCCATTCTTCCCGCCAGCTGTCCCATCTATTTCAAATTTTTTTTTTATTTTCATACAGCAGAGGAGAAATAAAAATAAAAAAAGTTATCAAAATTTTAAGAAAAGTTGGAGGAAAGAAGATGAGTTAAAAGATTTGTCAATTCTTGGACAAAGATGACGTGTCAAGCCAAAAAGAGAAAGTGAGAATAATTGTTGAATTTTTTATTGTATTAGTGGGTATATTTTTAATTGTATTTTATTGAAATAGTGGGTGTTGTCAAATCATGTCTTTTGGTGGAGTAATTTTATATTGTAGTGTAATGATTACAAGAATAAGGGTATTTTAGGATAAAAGTTGAGAAAGTATGTATTTCCTTAATATACGTGCAAAAGAGAATTTAGACAAATAAATAAAACGGAGGGAGTATTAAGCACTGTCCAAACCTTTAATTATTTTGGGATAATTATTAATTAGTCCTTGAGTATGTACTTTAAATATTATATTTTTTTAATATGTCCTTTTTTTTTCTTGTTTAATTATTTAGTACTTGAAAGGACTAAACTATTAAATATTTTAAAAAGTGAAGGATTAAACTATTTAATATTTTAAAACAGTGTTGAAAAATGTTTCTTCAATATTAAACTTTTTAGTCCCTTTATTTTAAAATATTCAACAGTTTAGTCAATCACTTTTTAAAATACTACTACCTCCAATTTTTTTATTTCTTTATACCCTAAAAATATAAATACTAAGAAATCACTAATACCAATACACTGTAATAATAAACAATTACTAATCCTTTATAAACCTTACTTTTTCACCAATACCAATAAAGAAATAATAATAAAAAATTACAAAACTTACTATAAATGGAAACATAAAAAATTGAAAAAATTTGCCAAAATAGGAAACGTAAAGATATATATTGAAAATATACGTAGACTAAATAATATAATATGTAAAACTCAGGGACTAATTAATAATTATCCTTTCTATTTTAAATAAACAAATAAGTCCACAAATCTCATTGAGGCCCTGCATAGTTACATGGGCTCAATTAATGTATTAGGCCCACCAAACAAACTGCTTCCTTTCTCCCCGCATCAACTGAAAATTCTCAGCAAAGCGAGCAAACATGGAGAGAGACGAGGAAGAAGATCAGAACAGGAAATCAACATCTAAAAAAGTGTTGATTCAAATACCATCCTACCAAGAAGTGCTCGAAAGCTCACAGCCAAAAACTCAGTCTTTATTATTCAAACCATCGCAATCTTTCTCTCAAGCCTTCTCTTCTATCAAAACTTCCGAATTCTACACCCCTCCTCCGCCGGCCGCCTCCACTTCCTCCTCTCAACCTACTTCAAGGTAGCAAAATATATGGGTATTTTTATTTTGATTTACCCATTTGTTATTGTGGTCTAATTTGTGATGTCTTTACAGTTTGCCTTCACCTTCTCCACCAGCCTCTGCCGCTTCTTCATCTTCTTTGCAGACTGGGCAGAGTCGAAATGCAATTCTAGTTAGCCACAGACAGGTAAAGCATTCTTCTTTCAATTGTTTCTGCTTTTTTTTTGAAAGAAAAATAATAAGTAAATAAGAAGTTCCTTCCTTTTTGCAGAAGGGAAATCCATTGCTTAAGCATATTAGAAATGTGAGGTGGGTTTTTGCAGATGTGGTTTGTGACTATTTGCTTGGCCAGAGCTCTTGTGCTCTCTATCTAAGGTTTGAACTTTCACTGCTTGTTTGTTTAAATTTGTTCTATCATATACTTCTCAAAAAAAAAAAAGGAAAGTTCTGTTATATGCCTTTTGGTATAATGGTTTCCATTTCAAGTTCAAATTGTTTAACAAAATCATAAAAATCACATATATATATACAGCAACAATGTATGTCTTGGAGTTGATCATAATCTAATTTGAATTAATATAAGCTATTTGGTATGTGCTCATGTTGTTGAATTATTTGCTTGTATTATGCTAAGTTTGATAAATTTGACAATTTGATGCAGTCTACGGTACCACTTACTGCATCCTGATTACCTGTATTATCGAATAAGGGAACTACAAAAAAACTACAAGCTTCGGGTTGTTTTGTGCCATGTTGATGTGGTATGGAGCTTTTCTATTAAGTGGAAGCCCACATTGCTCATTGCCGTCTTTGTGAAATAATACTCACTGTCGACATTGGTTTCAGGAGGATGTGGTTAAGCCTTTACTTGAAGTCACTAAAACAGCCCTGCTTCATGATTGTACCCTACTATGTGCTTGGAGGTACGGTGCATATTTTTCTTTATAAAATGCAAGTGATACCTAGATATTTGACATGATTGAATTTGAGCCCAATTATGCTCAGTTTCCTTTCAATGGAATAATTCTTTATGTTTGGAATTGCAGTACTACTGTATAAATATCTTTATCCATTGTTGAAAATCTGTTGATGTGATTTCTTTCATTTTGGATATGATCTTGGCGTCTCCATTCATCGGATAGGATTGATGGGGCAACTTCTCCTGTCGTTTTGAAGTTTCCGAAACTTGCCTCTTAACTACTTATTAATTGGCGTGCTTTGTTACAGCTTGGAGGAATGCGGCCGTTACTTAGAGACTATAAAAATGTACGAAAATAAGCCTGCAGACCTTATCCAGGGTCAAATGGATACAGACTATTTATCACGGGTATAAACTAGATCAAGTTTTCGCATTACTCCAACCTGGAGAGTTAGTAGCTTGATAAAATTATTAAACATCTCTTTTTTCTCTTAACTGACATGATTTTTCTTCTTATTGATATAGCTAAATCATGCTCTGACAACTGTTAGGCATGTTAACAAGACGGATGTAGTTACCCTTGGGTCTACTTTTGGGGTATGTCCTCCTTTGACTTCCTTGTTTCGGAATTGTAGTTTTTTTATCTGAAACAGATTGTCAATTTCTGCAGTCTCTTTCTAATATCATGGATGCATCCATGGAAGATCTTGCGCGTTGCCCTGGTATAGGAGAGCGCAAGGTACTTGTTTATTTCTTCCATTAGTTATCTTAATGCCCTGAATCTGTAATATCCTTCTGTTAATTTTCCGTATGGCTAGCATGATTAATTTGCATTTGATGATATTTTTATTGTTAGTAATACGCGTTTTCATTTGTTTTGTTGCTTAGGTGAAACGCTTACATGACACTTTTCACGAGCCATTTAAGCGTGTTGTTTCCAGTCACCCTGTTGTTCCAGAAACATCCTCAAAAGATGCTGAACCTTCTTCGGTGAATGAAGTTACAGAATTGGAGAAGGAAGAAGAAGACGCTAGCAAACGTAGGAAGAAAGAACCTGAAATAACAGTCAAATCAGCCCTTTCTGCTGCATTTGCAAGGTATTCTGATAAATTTGGTAAAAACGAGAAGAAATCACAGGAACAGAAAGCTGGTGAAACAAGTGTAGCCATGGAATCAGTAAGTAATGAGAAAGAATCTTGTGAGGAGACAAGTTGACTCTTTTCCCCCCTAGTATGTCAACCTAATCTCACTCTACTTATGGGGAGTGTAATATATCCTAATTTTGTATTCGGGAAGTATTGCAATAGCGATTAGATTTCTTCTTTTTCTTCTGCTTTCTATTAGCTTAGTAATGGTCTTACATTTGTTCTTTAGGCCAAAGTGAACCTTATTTGCATATACATATATATAGATTCTAAATACAGTAGTTCTTTTTTTTTTTCTCAAAAAATAAAAAAATACAGTGGTTATTTACTTTTTGACTGCAATTATTTCCATTATCAAAATTTCTGTATTCTAGTTCTGCAAAGTGCATGTTGCCATGGAATTATTAATGTAATTCTATGCACCAACTTATTAATAGTTATGGCTGTTCTCTGACGGGACACTGGCAACAATAAATAAGAGCTGTAAATTGAAACAGAAAGGCTAAAAGAATGGATGTCTGTAGCAATGTTTCCACGGGGGAAACCAAAATTATGCATGCTGGATCACATGTTCTTGAAACTTAATCTTTTTTTTTTCCATTCAACCTGAGAATATAAAATGATTGAACACAAAGGAAAACATTTTTCTTTACCATCCAGGGAGATTTGAATCTTGTTCTATTACAAATGAAAGGTACATTTACCTCTAGGCTATGTTTAACTCAAAATAATTTTACAATGTCTGAACTCTCTCTAATTGAACTGCCACTTGATTTTTTGAATCTAAAATCTAGACGAAGCAGAGGAAGTAAGGTTCTTGACCAGAGGAATTAGGGACTGAACGACATCTGTCATTAAAGGTCTATAATCTGCTTCTGGTTGAACACACATGGCTGCAATGGCAGCTACCTGCAACCATTAAAACCATATTCATATATAATTAATTTCTAGTAAATACCAAAGTTACTGATTATAGAAAAAACTAAGGCAAACCTGGATTAAATCTTTCTTTGAGTAGTTCCCTTTTAAAGCAGGATCAACCATTTCTGCTACTTTATCTCTGTTAGTTAATCTTGGAAGAGCCTGCAAAGATATATAATTAATATTTCGTAAAGAGTAAAATGTTTGATTAATTAAGCAAAAGCTTACTAACCCAAGAGACAAGAACATGTTCACCAGAAGGACGTTTGGTATCAACAGGTGTTCGACCGGTTAATAGCTGTAAAAGAACAACACCATAGCTGTATACATCTGATTTTGTTGTAAGCTTTCCAGTTGAAGCATACCTAATTATAAGTTTGTGAGAAGGAAACAAAAGAGATTTAAACTTTGCATTAAGTAATGCTTAGTGCAGGAAATTAATGAAGTGATTACAATTTTATGTTGCTTTGCTTTATATGCAGACTAGAAGTATTCTTTAAGGATGCTATATATGATATTTTGCTTCGTAGTTAAAAGAAAATGACCTTTTGCCTACTTATTTGGTATTTTAAGCCCTGCCATGTGCAATATCTTATATGAAAATTGACATTCCATTGTCATTTTGATATGAAAAAATTTGGGTAAAATTGAAAATCCATGACAGATCATGGATGGAGCACTTACTCTGGTGCCAGATAACCAGTGGTCCCGAGCACACGTGTCGAAGTCTGACCGTTGATCCGGTCAGAACCCACCTTAGCAAAACCAAAATCCGAAACTTTAGGATGAAAATTTTGATCAAGTAAAATGTTACTGCATTTTAAGTCTCGATGTATAACTGCTGGAATTGTATGTTCGTGAAGGAATTCTAATGCCTTAGCACAATCAAGGGCTATTCGAAGCCGGGTTGCCCAATCCAATGGTTGATATTGCTTATGATGGAGATGATTTTGTAGAGTACCATTAGGCATGAATTCAAATATCAGTAGTCTATGGTTTTGATCAGCACAATAGCCTAGTAATTCCACCAAGTAAGGTGAGTGTAATCTGCTAAGCAAGTCTACCTGCATAAAGAAAATGACATTTTTTATATAAACATGTGCAATTAATTATGAACAATTTGCCTACAGACAAAGGCAATTCAATTCGAAAAGACTTCATCTTGGAAAATCATTTTTACTACCTAAAAAAGTTGACTTTTTTTTTGGGTTTATGCATACCCATTTAAATGTTTATACTTGGGCAATCAGGCAATAAGCTAATAATAAGAACAAAAGGGTAATAAATGAAGCCACTTGCCTCTACCCTGAATGCACGTTCACCATGTTTCCCTTCTCTACGTAACATTTTAATGGCAGCCACTGTTCCATCTGCTAGAATTCCTTTATACACAATCCCATGAGCTCCATTGCCAATTACATTTGCTTCATTGAAGTTTTCTGTTGCCAATTCAAGCTCTTTGTATGTGAAAACTTGAACTCCTTTGTATTTTCTTGCTGGTTTTTGACTCAAATTGCTTCCATATAGACATCCTCCTTTTACATCTGCAAGATCAAATTCATCCACAGAATTAAAAAAGATACAATCTTTTTGCAATAAAAATGCCTTAATTAGCTATTTACTATAAAACAAACATAACCCATGAAAAAAAAATAAAAATTGGAACTTTTTTCTAGAATTGAAAAAGACACAATCTTTTTAGTGTATATGATAATTACCTGGGCTAGAAGTAAGAGTTATGGTGGAGTGAGCAATGAACCTGCAACAATTGTTGTTGTTAATGCTGGCATTGTCTTTAATGGAGGAGGCAGTTGTGTTCTTAGCAGATTTGAGTCTTCTAAGCATGACCATAATTAGCAAGATTGCAAGAAGCACAAGAATACATATGATTGAAATCACAATTATAAGAATGGAAGGTGAAGAAATTTTTTGAATAATTGTATGGTGGTGGTGTTGATCAGAATGAAAATGATGGTGTTTGCCAAGTGGCCTTGCAGCAGGAGCTGCAGCAGTGGTGCTATTTTCCATGAGAAAATGGCAGAGAGAAACGAGGAAGAACAAAGATGGACAAATTAAGAAATCAAAATCCAAAGATAGAGAGAGAAATAACAAATGAGAAATGGGTATGAAAATGAAATGAAGTTTTTCTTTCTTCCTTTCTTTCCTTCTTAAAGTTGCATGGAGGCAAAAGTTTCCTTTCCTTTCATTTCCCTTACTTGGGCCTGACCTCAGTTTCAGAACCGCTATTCACGATTCTAGAAATGGTGGAACCAGAACTGAACCACCAGCCAACATTTATTGGACAGTTTATGGAATCGAGGATTCATGGTTCCACTTGCGCCTTATAAACGATTTCTAATGTTTCTTGACGGTTCTTTTATATATATATATTTTTTTTTGTTAAAATTTTAAATTTTATTGAGACATTATAAATATTTATGGAAATTGCGTTCTAAGTAGTTACCATTCTAAAACGGTTATGATTCTAAATTTGTAGAAGTAAAATCAAGCCGCCTTCAATAATTATGATTATAGTTCTTGACGATTCAAAGAAATGATTCCAACCTTTTTTTGGTGTGGGCTACATTTACTCGAGAGTCATAATCACATTATCATATGCATTTGAAATAGCCAGAAACTACCAGTTTCTAAAGCTGTCTCGTGAATAAAGAAGGTGAATTCGTCCCTTCTTTTGTATATTCCGTAAGCAGTGGTCTCTATCTTTGTATCAAAAAAGCAAACATAGCAACCAACCCATTTTTCACTTATTCTTATCATTAGGTAATAATTATTT
This sequence comes from Croton laevigatus, assembly GCA_949640765.1. Lineage (NCBI taxonomy): Eukaryota > Viridiplantae > Streptophyta > Magnoliopsida > Malpighiales > Euphorbiaceae > Croton > Croton laevigatus. Next base: position 5,966 of record CATIWJ010122158.1, on the reverse strand, counting down.
ACACACACACACTCTCTCTCTTTTCTTTTTTTTTTTCTTGCGTTTCATTGAAGAAGCTTGATTTCTTTGTGTTTCAGTGTAGAATTTTGCTTCTCATGTTCATTTGGTGGTCGCATTTATGGTTTTTGAACTTTTCTATGACTTATTTGGAATAGATTAGTCATTTAAACTCCTTGAATTGCTCAAATTTATAGTTGACTTTCATTAACAATTTTTCTTATCCCAATTTCCATTCTTTTTTTTTTTTTCTAATAATTTTACCCCTTTTTATTTGTACACAATGATCCTTTAGTGCAATTCTTGTATAACATACAAATTAATTAGAATTAGCGACAATGAACATTGTTAGCATAATTTATTTTGATAAAATCAAATAGTCCCAATCGAATAAAGGGTAATTTTTATTTTAAAGGTGTTGGGCATTACTTAACAACAAATTTTAAACACTTTTTTAACTTCAAAATTAAAGTTTGTTCGATTTTTTTTTTTTTTTTAATTTTAAGTTATTTTTATAAAAGTAGAAGAAGATGTTAGCTTATTTTTAAGTGCATTTTAACAGAAGCACATGCAATTTCAAACGCCTCTTATTTTGGGATTGTTAATGCAATAGTAATTTTTTCCCCTTTTGACCAAGGAAATGCAAAAGTATATTATTTCAAATAACCAATTCATTATGGTTCCAAAACCAGCTGTTTTTGTTTTTTTTTAATGTCACTTGTCACAGTGGTACTTTCATTTCCTTTGTCTTTGTGCCATTTTAGATGACTAATTTTAAATCTTAAATCAAAATAGGCAACTGAAATTGCAATCTAACAAGAACATTCTGAGAGCAGTCAGTACTTTCATTCCTTTTTACCCAAAGCATAATATTATTCTGGTTTCCACTGTTATTATTAACCATTGAGGATGAAACACCAAAAGCACAAACATCACTATCGATATGGGCTGTGAATTTGTCTCTTATACCTCATTTACAAGTCACAAGGGTCATGCCATCCAGCTGCAATTGCCAATGCTGAAAATAAAAATTGAATTCAATTTGGACCCACTTCTGAATTTAATGATAGAACATAAAATTTAAAATTTTCGTGTTAGAACTTGTAAGTTCTCTAGTATCATGTGATCTACAAAAGGAGGAATTGAATAAGTTCCAAGGTTTCTTGGATGGCTAAACATGTCGCAAGTAAGCATTTCATCCCCTATCAGATAAGGCAACTCAATGTTTTGCAGGAAAGGGATGATTATTGGCACTTCAATTAACGAAAGTTATGCAATTTATTTCATCAATCATCGGGGAAACCGAGGAACCTATTTATAAGCTTGGCAACAGGGGTTGCATCGCCTGCAGGGTAAGGAAGAAGCGACTGCAAATCCATATCAGCTATTGTATTATGAATTGTTTGAGGACGAGCACAATATAGATGTTTCCTTTCTGCTAGTTCTTCTGCTAGCTCTGTTTGATGATTATCCATTAAATCTTCATTCACCACTACAATTAAGGGTTTACCAAGGCGTAGTGTTTCAAATATACTCCCTGATCCTGCAAAACAATCAAAACCGGTAAATTCCCCATCATATAAATATTGAGCATAAAAAAGAGCATACCTGCATGGCTGATGACAAGAGATGCTGATCTTAGATGGTCCGCAATACTTGATGAAAAAGTGAAGTAGTCGACAGCAATAGACCCATCCTCTCCTTCAGACTGCATTTCAAGAAAATAATCTTAGGAAGGGGAAAGGGGAAAAAAAAAAAAACTTATTTCTTACTTTGAATTTGTTATTGAAGTAGATTTCCTTATTTTCCTTTAAAGTGGGATCTTGCAAACAAGAAGAAAATATCTAAACACGAATCCTGCATCAACAATTATTCTGCCCCTTTGCCAATGTTATTGACATTCCTAGGATAACTATTCATCTTTCCCGTTCGAATTTTCATCATGTGATTTTGTTAGTACGAACTGATAAGATATTATTTTCCAAGATCACAAAACATCAAGCATCAAATGTGATTTCCCAAATTAAACCCAACTAAAAAATATGAAAATTCTCAATGCTAATTATGCCATTTGCTGAGTTAGCTGGGTGGCACTCTATAGGTTCCGAATATTCAACTACATAATCTTCAGATTTGTATGATCTGTATAGGATAGAATCAATTCATACCCTTCCACATTGTCACAAAATAATCTTACTCTTGCTAATTAATCGATCACTTCAAGACTCTATCAACTTCCAAAATTCATAACAAATTTAATTGATAATCGAAGTAAAACCTGAATTCCAGCTTCAAATTACATAGCAAAGGGGTGCATTTATATTCTTCTTCAAGCAACTTATACAATCAATCCTCCCTATAGAATCTATCTACTTAACCCCAAATTACAAAAGAAAGCCTTGAGATTTATACTTAAATTTACAAACCCACATAAAATCCCACAAAAGTCAATGAAATAAAAAACACCAATTAAGTAAATAATAAGAAAAACCTCAAATTTGGATAAAAATTTATAACCCAGAATAAAAAAATGAACATTAAGGGTGAAATAAAGAAAAGAAGAGACCTTTATTGGTGTATAAGATCCTCGACCAATTTGAATGAGGAGATGGGTATACCGTCTTCTAAACAATTCCTGTTTAACTTGTTTTGTATCCACTGCTCTAACAAGAGCATCGAATAATGTTGTCCCAACAGTTACAAACACAATTCTCTTCTTCTTTTGATCAACTGTAACCTCCCCATCTCCCATTTGATAAGATTAGTATCTCTTCACCACTAAAGCTTTAATCTTTCCATCAAAAAAGAAAAAACCAGATTCAAGAATAACTTTTGATATAACAAATCAAATAGCAATGAAATTTTTTATCTTTACTGACCTTTATGCTGAGCGTTTAGCGATGAACTACAAGGAGGAGCAACCAAGGAAAGTGGTCAGAGGTAGGAGTGGGCATTTGCGGTTTGGTACCGAATATGGCAAACCGAATTTCAAAAATTGAAACCAAAACTGAACCGCCAAGGAAAAGACCGAATTGCAATAAACCGGAATTTTGATAGAAATATTGCCTGTGTGTTTTTTTCAAGCTTTCCAAAAGAACTCTGGTCCAGTATCCTCTGTAGCTCAACAATTCTACGTCAGAAATACCAACTTTACTTTCTTTCTTTGAAAGTTCACATGCTACTCCACACAAATAATAAATTAGCAAACAGTTAGGTAAGAAGACTTAAAAAATAACTACAGCAAGCATTCAAACAATCCAAAATAAACAAACAGCAAGCATTCAAAACCATCCAAAATAAACAAACAGCAAGCATTCAAAACACACATTCAAAAAGCAATATCTAAAATGTCCAACCTCCAAAGTACATACATCTTAACAACACAATTAAAACCATCCAAATTCAACATTAGTATAACAATGGCTTTAGAATACAGGCTGTCCAGCAACAATGGTCCATTTTCAGTGACACTGCTACCGGAATCAACTTCCATAGTTATATGAACTGGAAATGAAATGTTAATAATTCCTTGGATTAAAGTATAAAATCAGCACAAAGAAAACTGAAAATAGCAAGTCACAATAGTTTCTCTCAAAAAATTGTTTCCGATTGGAACAGTATTAAATTGCAGCTAAAAAATGCCAATTTTTCACTGATTTCCAGCAGCAATTTAACCTAAAATAAACTTAATTTGAAGCATTCATAATGTAATTTCAACCTAATTCACATAACATAAACATTAATCAACTAAATCAATTTATGTATATGTATTAAGTGTTAATATTTATATAATTTTGCTGTTTGGAAGGTTAGAAAAGGAAGGGAGATATGAGAAAAATTTAGGAAAATGAAAAAAAAAAGTTCCAAGTTAGGGAAGGCTTTAATTGTTTCTTCTTTTGTTTGCATTGCCCTTCTAAATGAAATCTCATATTCCTATTGCATAATTTGTTGGAGAAAGAAACAGAATTTAGAAAGAACAAAAAAGAAAGAAAGCAAGAACTAAAATAGAGTTTGTAAGGAATGCATAGCTTTCAATTCATTCCACTTATTTATAGGTACAATGAGCAAACCAAAAGACTTATAACTGATGGGAGATAAAAAAACAGAAACTGAAACTGATAATGGAAGTGCAGTAAATAAACCAGAAATTATAGCTAATAATGAACAAGTTTAATTATTCAACAAAAGAGAAGGGAAACGTATATAATCTTGACAGAAGAGAAGGGAAAATTTTACTGATCCAAATGGAAATTAAGCTCTTGATTATTGATAAGCTAAATATTTACATCACTAACACAAAAATATACAGAAGAAATAATACAACATAATTTTTTTAAACAAGAAAATGAAGAATGCCTACTGTGTAAATTATGAAAAAGACATGATATTTGAACTAGTAGGGTGATTTTGAAATATAATTTTAGAATTCAGCAAGCTCAAAAGCATTTCAAATGCGAGAACATAATTAATAAATTAGATATTTAAGGTTTCTGCCAAAAACCAAATATGTGAAACCATTGGAGCATGATTGCAAAACTAAAATCAAAGAAAAACGCAAAACAACTACAAACCCACAAACAAAACTAGTAGAAAAAACGAAGAAAGATCGGCGAAGTGAAACAAACAAGTCTGAAAATTAAATAAGTCAGAAATCATTTAACTCAAAAATCAAATAAGTCTGAAAATTAGTAGAAAGAAGGACGGTAAATTGCAGAAGTGAAAACAAATCATCTATTATTAATTGTTTCAGTAGCAGTACCTGAAGTAGCCAACGGCGTTATTCCTCCTTCCCGACAGCGGCGGCACGGCTCTTTCTACGCGAAGACACAACTCCTCCACTTACTTGAACTGACCGGAGGCGATGAAGGACATTTGTTATTAGTGGGTTGTCTTGTCTGACTGTGGCTTCGTAGCTACTCCAAAGGCCCAATACAAATTAGGCCCAACTTTGTGTCCTATGGTTCTTAGGACACCCCACCAACCATGTTATATAAACTTTCTTAATTAGAATCAAAACCCTAGAAGAAAGGCAGAGAGAAGAGAAGAGAAGATGGATCCACAACCGGAGCCTGTGAGTTATATATGTGGAGATTGCGGAATGGAAAATACTCTAAAGCCAGGAGACGTAATCCAGTGCCGAGAGTGCGGTTACCGTATCCTGTACAAGAAACGCACCCGTAGAATTGTTCAGTACGAAGCTCGCTAAGATGAGAAAATTTCCTCACTTTTCTGTTTTCTTAGCCAATGTAGTAATTGGGATTTAGCTTTTATGTGGTAATTATGCTTTTTTTTACTATTATTATTATGTATGCGGTGATTATGCTATGTTTGCTATTATAATTTGTCAAATTGCATAAAGAGATAGAACATTAAAATCAGGATCTTGTCTGAACAATAATTTCGTAGCCAAAGCAGTAAAATATAATTCCCATGAACAGATGCAATGCTCAAATTATTCACAATCATCTAGGCAAGCAAACGAATCAATTAGAAAGAACACGAACAAACGAAAAAAAAAAAGAAGTTTAATCGAATCGGAACCTGAAAAGAGATCGAGGACGGCGACAGAAGCAGAAGGGAAGCTGCAGCTCTCTCTTGTTCGTGTTCTGGCTTGAAACCTTGAATCGGGATTAGGTTTCTAGTTTTCCTCTAAGCAAAAACGGCGTAGTTCAGTTAGCCGGTCCGGTTTGAAGGCCCGACCTAGTTTTAGACTATTTTCGATCCAACACCTAGTATGAACCGGACTGACAGTTAAAATTACCAAAAATTTCAAATGGATAGTGTTCTTGTTTGCTACCCTTGTTAGTTGTGGCCACTGATTAAAGGTGATAGCGAACTTGACTGGACCGTGGCTTGGTGATTCATGGACGTTTATGGTTTTCGGCTGGTTATGGGTTGATTGCGGTTTATATTTCTTGAACCTGAATCGAACCAGACTCTTCACGGTTTCTTCTATTATGGTTCTTCCA
>CATIWJ010122119.1:0-11225 GCA_949640765.1 Croton laevigatus | reverse complement strand
TTGGAGTTAGTTTGTGTTGCAAACGATGCGTTTTTGTACAAATTTCAAAACGGTGACGTTTTGAAATTTTGTGGCCCCTTACGCACTCTCCGTCCGCGTATATTACAAGCGCTTTTAACGGTGTTAAAAAAGGGTTTCGTGTAATATACGTACATAGTTCAGGGGCTTAAAATTGCTATTAGTTCGCCGAAGGGTTTAAAGTAAAAAAATTGTATACTTTGAGGGCCTGAAAATGGTTTTGGCCCACATTTTGGTTAGTCTTTGAAAACAAAATAAACAATTTTTTTTATATAAATTGATAATATATTAATAATAGCACTAACGTACATTTTAATTTTTTAATTTGCTTTCTTTAAAAATATATTTAATTAACTAAATTATCTTTTTAATTTTAAATTTGATTGGTTACATTTTAAATTACAAATAGTATTTTTCTAATTCTATTCTTTTATCTATCTGTAATTGAGAGAATGAGAGGACATTTCTATGTAGTACTATTTATAAATGAGGGAATGAGGGGCACATTTGGATGACATTTGTACCTATAACGTCCTTGTTGACTTGAGGAGATGTATTAGAAATTTCCTCACATATTTCTACCATTTAGAAATTTTATGGAGGTACATCAAATTTCGAAAATATTCAAAGTTATACATTTTCTGACTCAAAGAAGCGTGTCTAAACGAAACTCAGATAGAAAATGAAGTATATAGTATAGGTATTTTCAGAGTCTAGTATAGAAAATGTAAAATAAAGACTGAGTGCCAAAATAAGCTCTAAAAAATCAAAATTTACCACAAAGCCTCAGTCAAACAACCAACTTAATTTAAGTAATTTTCTAAGCCTAACAACTTAAACCAGACACCGTTTTAGCCTTTTTTCAAACCCGACATTATGGCTCCTTAATTTAGTACGTCCCTCTCGGTCTTAATTACATCATGCTTTAAAAATAAAAAAATTTTCCGGATCAAATTGGTTAGGAATTGGATAGAAAACTAAAGTAGAAGGCAAAATCAGCTTAAACCGAGCCTAATTGAACTAAACCAATAGAGTCAGACCATGTCAAAGTCAAAGTCAAATAGCCTAGTCAGCCTATCCAATCAGCAACATCAGCTAATTAGAAGCTAACACCTTGCAGCTTACGCCTAATCAAAGTCAAAAGTCAGATGTCTATCAACTAAACCTTTGATCGCCACGCGCCACCAACCACTTCCGTCAATTGTCGCCAGTCGACCAACTTCAGGCCAAGTTCTGGCCAAATTCCATCGACTTATCACCGTCAGGTGATGCTTTAACCATTGCCATGTTAGCCAACACCTCATTCGTCCTACCAATAGCCTTCTACCACATGGCACCAATTGCTACTTGTCACTGCCATGTGGCGTTAACTCCTCTCTATTACCCAATCTGTCGTCGCCACGTGGCCCAATCCCATGGTGCCACATGGAAGCACCTTTGCCAGTATGAATTCCTCAAGTGTTTTCTCCTATTTTAGTCTAGTTTTTTAGAGTATTCTAGAGAGCTCTATTCTAGAATATTCCTTTCTTTCCCTTCAAGACAAAGAAACCTAGTCCTTGTCTGGTTTGGATTCAGCTCCCTACACTTCTAAATAGGCCATGCTTACCTCCCTATAAATAGGAGGCCCTTAGCCTTCATTCTACATATAATCTAACACTGGAAAGCTTTTAAAAACACCCGATTTTCTCTCTTCTCACAGTTCATACAAATTTTCTCTCTTCTCAAGGCATCAAAATTATTTTCCTTAGGTTCCAAACCTGCAAATTCAAGATCCAGCTTGATTCTTGCCATAATTAGCGCTCAGTTATCATGTTCAACCTTCATTCTATATACAATCTAACACTGGAAAGCTTTAAAAACACCCAATTTTCTCTCTTTTCACAATCCATACAAATTTTCTCTCTTCTCAAGGCATCAAAATTTTTTTTTGTTGTTCCAAACCCACAAATTCAAGATCCAACTCGATTCTTGCTGAATAATTGGCGCTCAATTATCATGTTTTAGCTAGTTTTTCAATTAATCTCTTCTTTCTCATAACCTAACAACATACTAATATGTAAATAAATCACTTCATAGTAATATGGAACTACATTTTGTTCTGATCTAGAATTTAAATTTAGTATGTAGACAGATCTGGGGTTTACTCCCAGATTATGGACTTAATAAAACTGAAAAACCTTCTTTTTCCTTATTTATTTGTTAATTTAGTTTTTCTGTTTACAAGTGGTTTAAATTGAGTTTCTGCCCAAATTTATCATTAGTTTACAGCAACTTCAGCATGCCTCTTTACTGTTTATATCATGTTTTTGTTTGGTTTATCAATATGTTTTTTCCTTTTTACGTTGTTTTTGTTGAGTGTTTTCATAAAGCTACAACATTCAAGTTGATTATAAACCAAATTACCATCCAATGTCATTGATTCAAGTTTAGATCCAAGATGTAATAAGTATTTTTTTTTTATAACTGTTTCTTTTGTGTTTCTCTTGAGTTTTTCTTGTGTTTATTTGCTATTATTTGTTCATGGATTAATCTATTTTTCTCCTAATAACTCGGCATAATTTCTCTTTCAAAGATATATTATTTTTACCCCACATCTAAAAACTTAGTCTTCGAATCTATTTTGGGATGATAAATTAGCGCCATTTTGTAATAAAATCTATTTTTATGCTCGGAGTCACTTTTTATGTTTTTCCTTAATCTTCCTTCTAAAAATAAATTAGAGTGTCCACTCATTCAAAATAATTTTTGTGTTTCGCGAGTTCTTATTTTTCAAACCTTTTTCAATTTCAATTTTAGGCTCGTGCCTACAATCTCACGCCCAATTAAAAGTTTAAATAAAAACTAAGCAAAAATTTTGATTTTGAACATTGTTCAGAAAAACGAAGTAGACATTTTCTATTATATTTTCTTTCAATAGGAATATTTCCTTTCAATAGGGTTTGATTATCATCAAGTTATGAACTTACAGAAAAAAGGTTCAAAAATAACTCTTCCATCAAAGACACATCTTTGATTAATGGTTTCCTTTCAACACTGCCGGTGCTATTTTCTAAGCTGTGAGCTTTTTGTGATCACTAGTCATATATTTCTAGAGCAAGCATTGTCCATATACCAGAGATTGGTTTTTTGTTTACTCCCTAACCAAACCTCAGTTTCTTTTTTCTCGACAGAGTTCAGAAAATCCCTTTTTTGATGTCTTCTGTTTAGATTCAGAAAATGCCATGATGTAAACTTTGGTTATCTCCTCTTGATTTTCTTCTTCCTCATATTCTAAATTTCTATTGTCATTCCATGATGCAACCAAGGCTTTCTTCATTTTCTCCTTCGCTTTGCCTTTTTTCAGGGACAATTTGGCTTGATACGTGCAGGCTTATTGCATTCATAGTAGATGATTTTTAAAGAACTTTTTTGTCTATCATTACTAGGCTTAAATAGAAAGTTTTGTTTGATAAACTATTAGTGCTTTCCATCTTTCTTGTACATCTTCTTGAATCTTCAGACAATGAGGGCCATATCGTCACTGTCATCATCAATTGAGTCTTCTTCGCTTGATTCTACTTTGAGTGATATACCATTTTTCTTCTTGTCATCTTCTTCTCATTCAATTTGAGCTCTTCTGAAATAAGGGCTCCAATTAGATAGTCATTGGTGATGGCATTACCTTTGCCATAGCTCATGATAACATTGATAGAATCTCATTCTTAGGTAGAATTCAAAGTATCTTCTTCACAAGCTCCTCTTATGGAATCTATTTTTCCATTACGATAAGAGGATTAACAATAGAGGTGAACCTATTGTCTAACGGAAAGATTGATTCAATTTCTTTCATTGAAAACATCTCGTATGATGTTAATTCTGGATCCCTTAACATGATATGTTCCCTCGTACTTCACTTTTAAGTTATCCCACAGTTCTTGAGCAGTTTGACGTCCAGAGAATTTGTTGAACTCTACTGTATATAAAGCACAATGTATGAGATTTATGGCTTAGCATTTAGAAACCATTTCCTAGACTCAGCTTTCTGTCCGACTTCTGCTAATATATTTTGGAAAAATTGAGGGATTCTCTATAACATATTATCATAAAATATAGAGATTTGAAAGTAATTCTCCTTAAATTTTGCACCCTTTTAGTATATTTAAAAGTTGAGGGGCCTCGAAAACAGATTGTCATAAAATATAGAGATTTGAACGTAATTCTCCATAAATTTTATGGCAAAATTTGATTGAACCTTCATTTGCGTTTTCATTTTTTGAGCTCTTTGGACTTTTACCCATTTGAAGTGGGTGAATTGTAATGGAAAATTGATAGGAATATCAACCTTATATAAATTGGAATGGCCAAATTGCAAACTATATTTAAATCAATTTACGCATATAAATTGTGTACTTAAAGCATTTCTTAATACACTTTAAAAAAAGCAATGAGCGCTTTCTGAAAACAAGATACTAATTGTGACATTTTAACAGTAATTCACTTGCTAGCATTGTAACATAGTCATGTCTTACCCTGAGTACTTCAAAAAAAATGAAAAAAGCTCAAAAAGAATAAAAACAAAGGTGAACCCATAAATACACAAGAAAAGCTATCTAATGCAAAACCTCTCTTCTTTCCCCTAGAGAAGAAGCTTAATTAATAGAAGAATATCATTAGACCCATGTAAGTAAGTTACAGTGACACTTCTTTTCTTTTTAACTCCCCATCAGCTACGCTAATCACAGTAAACACAGATTTCCCATTTATAGATTGTTCAGGAATCTGCAATGGCTCCAAGGAATCTACTATATCTCGCATCAGAGGCCGTGCTTTCGGATTTCGGTGCAAGCAATGATAAGCTAGCATTGCTGCCTTGTGTACTCCTTTAATAGGATAATCTCCCTCTAATCTTGGGTCTACAATGTTTAGCAATTTCTTTTTCTCTTTTAGCAAAGGGAGTGCCCAATCTGCAAGGTTTTGTTCCCGTGCTGGCCGCAACTTGTCTAAGGATTTTCGGCCAGTCAGAAGCTCAAGAAGAACCACACCGAAGCTGTACACATCACTTCTAGGAGTAAGATGCCCTACATAAAAGTTGAATGCTTTGTAATCAATCAATACTTCATTTTGAAAGATATCTTTAGAAATAGTCTTCGCCTACTTCCAATACTAATAAAGGACAAATTCCACAATGTCAAAGGCCATGTGAGCTTATCTTAACATGGAAATGTAGAGAACTTGAAACAGAAGTTACCTGTCATTATATATTCTGGTGCTGCATACCCGTAAGTCCCCATTATGCGTGTGGATACATGAGTTTTGTCTCCCATCGGTCCATCTTTTGCAAGACCAAAGTCGGACAGCTTCGCATTATAATCCTGTTTGTAAGCAAAGATTAGTAATGACTTCCCTGATCATGTTTTATGTAGATTTTGTCAAGTGACAGAAATGTAGAGTTTTCAATAGACTAACCGTATCAAGAAGAATATTAGACGTCTTAAAATCTCGATAGATAACAGGTTTTTCAGCATCGTGAAGAAAGGCAAGTCCTTTTGCCGCACCAAATGCAATCTTCATTCTAATATTCCAAGGAAGAGGGAGCAAAACTCCTGCACAATGGAAGACGTACACATTACTATGTATCTCAAAATATGGAAAACAAATTTTACAAAAGAATTATGAGTAAAAACATTAATCGCCTTCCCTAAACAACTAATAAACAACGTTTTTGGTATATTACAAGCAACCTTAAGCAAATCCAAAATCGAACATGTGCAACCGAGATAAGTGAGATAAATAGTTATATGGTTATATATGCCTTATACCATTAAGAGGCCATTTGAGTATGATAAACTTCACTCTAAAAAAGAAAGCCTTGAGCAACGGATGGGGTCAGTTGGGCTGTTACATGTCATATATGCTATACTAACTTTAGATATACTTTCAAAAAGTAGAAGGAAAGATAAATCATTTGATATTATTAAATAATAATTGGTGTCTGAGGGTATGTATATGCCCTTAATGTTTTGGCATATGTCCCTTCCTAATACCTTTTCTTGTGGCTTTTAAAGATTCCAAATCACTTCCAGCTAAAAAGAGTTGGGATTTCATGTGTCAGTAGTAGTCCCATATTGAAAATGACCAACTCGAATGATGTACCGAACAATTGAAATTGGTAAAGAAAAATGAAGAATATGCAAGACCAACTAAAAATGTAGAAACATAAAACCCTTTTGATTCACTTATTTCTTGGAAAATGATAGCCTCATTGGTCTAGCACTGGCATGAATTTTCTTTGTTAAGATCAGCATTAATTAATTTGAATATTGAAGATCGTGAAGGTAAAAGAAGTATGTGGGACACTTACTTGAAAATAGATTGTTTTCGACACTACCCCGGGCCATATACTCGTAAATTAATACTCGATGTTCGTCTTCACAACAATATCCAATCAACTTCACCAAATTTGGATGAGAAAGCTGCCCGAGAAATATGACTTCTGCCTGAAATTCCTCAAATACTCTTAATCAATCTCATCAAAAATACATATATTTTAACATAAAATGAAATAGCATACTAATGTATCTAAATATGCATTTTATTAACAAAAGTAAATGAAAGATTAATTACCAGCCATTCTCTATGGCCTTGATAACTATTATCACCATCATGAACTTTTACAGCAACGGGAAGAGGCTCAAGGCCTTCCCTTAGATCCTCAGTGATGAATCCTTTATAAACACATCCGAATCCTCCTCCCCCCAACACGCGATCTTGCCTAAAGTTTCCGGTGATCAGTTTTAGTTCGTCATAAGTAAATGCAATCAGTGGATTTGCAGCAGATTCGCGGCGTAGGTCTTCTACTTCTTCAGGATTCGATGGCAGTTTCTTTACTTCATTTATTGGTTTTCCTGAAGGACTCTGGTCTTTAGGAGACTCTTTAAGGAGCAAAAATCAAATGTACACCATAATCAAATCTCACAGAGAACAAACTTTATTTATAAATTTCTTCAAAACAAATTCAAGAAACAGAAGTACAGAAAATAAAAACTCTGCATAAGCCGCTAAATGAGTTCAATTAAATTCTAAAATCCAATTTTTTTTATGCAAATAAAAAGAAAAAATTAGAATGAATGATTAAGATGGAACTTTATAGCAATTTATGTGACCAATAAAGGAATCCAAAATTCAACTAAAAAAATTTATTTAGAAAACATGATTCCAGAATAGGATTATCACCATGAAAAAGGTGGGGAAAACCAAGATAAAGAAAGGTAAAAAAACAGTAATAAAAAAAAATAAAAATAGTATAGAGATAAGCACCAACCCACCGTAGTTGGAAGCTTCCACTTGCCATATGAGAAAGGAAATATAGAAAAGCTAGCTACCTTTATAAGTGGAAAGTGAAGAAAAAAAAAGGTGAAAAGATACATTTCATTTTCATTTCATTCTCATTCTTAATCAAACTGTAGAAGGAAGGAATATCAAGAATTCTATCATCAAATAGTAATCTTTCCAAGATTTCAAATCCCAATATTTCCAAACAAACAATCTCGGAAAATGGAAAATTCTCATAAAGAACAAGAACAAAAAAACAAAAACAACATATCAACCCGAGAAAAAGAGAATGTTAAAAAATATGCAAATAAATATTCATTTCAGTTTAGAGACTGAGATACTCATCAAAATCAAACTTAAGAACCCAATTTCTAACCCAAAATTCATAAAATAAAACATATTCTTCACACAAGACATTGATAAGCAGAGAAAAAGCAGAGGATGGTGATCATAATTATGATAAACATAAACCCATTTCATGAAATCAATCAAGAACTAAAATAAATATATACTACTAATCACTAACTAAACCAAACAAGAGAAAAAAGAAAAAAGGGGAGAAAATTTTGGAAACCAACCTGATTTTGCATTTGATGAGACTCTGTAAACTGAAGGTTCCCATCTACACCAACAATTTCCCATTACAAGGAATAAATAATACAAATATATATATAGCAAAAAATAAAAATAAATAAGATTAATTCTTGTTCTTCAACACCACCAAAAACCCGGCAACCAAGCTAATATCACAGTTCTAGGGAAGGATTGGACCAAACCCAGATAATCAGAAGTGAAAAAGAAAAGAAAAGAAAAGATAAGAAAAACACTTTTAAAATAAAAATTAAAACAAGTTTATGCGAAGTGAAAGAGAGAAAAGAGAGAGAAAAAGTAAGAAAGGAGAGTTCTTGATGGAAATGATGGATACTTAAGGTGGGGGATACATATCAGCCATGGCGGAAGAAGGGCCCACAAAGTGCAAGATTTGGTGTACTGTGTTTTGTTTTTTGAATTTATATTTGTAATTGTTGTATATATTCTCAGTGCGCCTTTTTCATTTTCCCACCACATCCTTCTCTATACACTATAGTAGAGCAGTTGTAGTTTTTTCTTCTTCTATTAGATTGTTTCTTTTTGGGATAATGGTATTTATGGTTTCTCAACTTGCCATGCTTTCCTGTTTTGGTAGTTAAACTTTAAAAGCGTGCGTTTTGGTGGCTGAACTTGTATTTTCTTTTCTGTTTTGGTTGTTTAACTAAATCTGGCCACGTACAACTTTCCGGTGCCGTATCAGCAAATTTGCACACGCTGGATAATAAAGTAGGAGAAATTTGTAATGGTATATAGTAAGTGACAAAAACACCCTTAAAAGTTAACAAATGTTTTTAATTTATTTTGTTTTTTGTACAACTACCATTTTTTATGATTTAGATTTTAGTGTGAACAATGCACAAATTAATTAATTAATTTTATAATAAAATATAAATTTATTTCAAATATTAAAATTTTAAATATAAAGTTATATTATTAAAAATTTATTTATTTATTTATTAGTATAAGCATTAGGATTTGGAATTTTAAAAATCAATTTCATAAACAATGGATACTTTCAACCTATGTATATTTTATTATTAGTATAGTATACCATATTTTATCAAGTTAATCAATTTGATTCTTTTATGCTAACCAAGTTTTTTTCTTATTTTAAATGTTATATTAGTATATACCTTTAAAAAATGTTGCTACATTGTTAATATAAAATATAGTACTACTTCCGTTTTAAAAAAATTGAGACTTTATACTATTCACCCTTCTTTTTCTACATAATTTTCTTCCAATTATACCCTAACAACTCATATCCACTTAATTTAAAAAATGGACTCAATGTGTTTTTCACCACTAATTCATATCAAATTAATATAAAAAATGGATCTCACATGCACTAAAATTCAAATATCTCATACTAAAAGACAAGACTCAAAACTGTCCAAATACACACAAAAATATTAAAAGTCTCTACATTTTGAAAACTACCCTTTAGATACAAGTCTCAATCTTTTGAAAATGGATGTAGTATTTAAATCATATTAGGAAATCAAAATGTTGATGAGATTCTTTAAAATAGAAAATTAAATATTAATAGTGTAAATTGATGGTAAAACTTAAGTATTTAATGGAAGTATAAATTAAACATATAAAAATATTAATGTAAGACAGAGAGATTTTATCATGTCCTATGTTATCAATAACCTAAATGCATTTATCCTTTATAATGAAACACCTTCGAAAAAATAATATTATACAACCATTCAAAATTTACATGTTTTCGAATCAATCTAAATATTACGATGTTATTAAGACACAAGGACTGCTTGCAAAAAAAAATAAAAATTGAACCTTATTATCAAATTACAACATTCCATAGTTATTATACTATCCCAAGAAACTTTTATTAGCCACATATTAATTAATAACTTCAGCCAAAATATTTGCAATTTAATGTTATATACTCCTAAAAAATTATCCTACATACATTAGTATTTTTTTTTACAATACATACATTAGGATTTTATTATGTGAAGAAAATTGTAGTGTTATTATAATTCTACATATATATGGATTCATAAATATTAATGATTATTTTTTAATTATAGGTGTAATTATATTATAATAAATATGTAATTATAAAAATATTTTAGACAAAATGAAACAAAATCAATTTTAGTATTTTAAGAATTAAATTTTAAATTTAAGGGTTAAAACTTGATTCACAAGTGAAATTGTAGAATTTTCAAATTAAAAATTTTGCTTTCAAATTTAAATTTTACATTGCAATTTTTTTTTAATTTGAGTTATATATTTAAAATTTTAAAAAAAATATTTTGTATATAAATAAATTATGAAAATTGAACATTATAATTAGTTGGGACTGTAAAATATTAAGATTGAAATTATGAAGTTTTATTTTATTACAAAATAGATTGAATTAAAAGGTTAAATAATTGTACTAAGATTTGCTTTGAAAGTTTTAAAAGGGTTTGTTTGTCATTTTACAAATTGTTTAATCCATACTTATTCCTTGCTGGTTTGAATCTGACACCAACAGTGGTCCACGTGTACAAATTTGCTAATGTGGCACAGGACCGTTGTACTTGACCGGAAAAAATAGGTTAAACAACCAAAACAGAAAAGCAAATACAACTTCAGCCACCAAAACGCAAACTTTTGAAGTTTAGCCACAAAACAGAAAAGCATGGAAAGTTCATCCACCAAAAAGGCCATTATCCCTTTCTTTTTTTCATTTGTCCAACACCATAACCAAACCATAGCTTATAGTTTTCATTTTTTTCTTTTTTAAATATAAGTGAGAAAACACAGATTAACATTATGAGTATACAATAAAGGTAGCTCTCCTTTCATCATCAAATTGATATTAATAGTATGATTGGTAAAAATTGAATTCAAAATCTTCAAATTTTACAATTTTAACAAAAAATACGATGATCAATCAATGATTGGCTACAACTTGATTGGTCATAGCCTACAGCTTTTTCTTTCTTTTTTTGAGTAAAAAAATTAATAAAGGTAGTGTCCGATATAAACAAGATTGAGTTTGATTCTTTATGCATAGATCAATCTAAATAATAATTAACAAATGGTAAAATAATTAATTATTAATAAAGCAATTAAGATTTATTAAAGGGTGTGTAAAAAAATTTTTGCTCTAAAGCTGCTATTGCATCACTTGAAGAGATCAATTTTTTTTTTCTTCTGTCTCCTTCTTTTCTTTTTAATTGATAATTGAAGTTGTTATTTGTTAGTTAGGATAATCATTCTTTAGTTCCTTAAATTTGCTTTTACAAGGTATGTTGGTGGTTGTTTAGACTTAAATCTCAAAT
>CATIWJ010122108.1:0-30909 GCA_949640765.1 Croton laevigatus | reverse complement strand
CGCCGACAAAGCCACTGAAGGTACTAAGGGAATGTCAGGAATTGTCGACCTGTACTATAACAGATTGTCAGGAGATTCTTGCCTATAAATACCAAACCTCGATTACTGTGCCAGGTATCTTATTAATTGCTTTCTTTAATTATTCTCCTCGGAGCTAAGCAAATCCTGACTTAAGCATCGGAGTGATTGCCTGAGGGCTTCGCCCGATCTTATCTTTTCTTCTTATACAGGTCCGATTCGGTATCTTTATTTACCTTATCTACCGACCCTCATTCCGGACGATTCAACCCCTTCGGTTCACACTTTATTGGTTCGGAACATCAATACTCAAACTTTTCCATCCAGAAGGTTAATTCCGGTTTAATTACTGAATCGAGTTAATTCTCATTAATTACCTAATTATTTTTACTGTGGTAAAAATTAATCCAACCTTACCTTTCAATTTTACAAATATTTTAATCAATAATGGGACCTACATCAAAATTTTGTCAAACAAATTTCAATGTGATGTTTCATCATCTGCCTATAAAACAAATAGGTTTTCATTTTGTTTAAAACTACAAAAATCTCTTTCAAATTTTTTGCTTTCATTCTCTTTTGGAAAAAAAAAATCCCAAAAATCTTTTCCTTAAATTTTTCCCCCCTCATTCATAGGTAAGTTACTAATCTAGATTCCGGTAATAATTCTACACACGATTCAGTTCGCTAACGTAACCGTTGTATCTTAAGAGACGATTGTCATACGCGGACAAATTTCACCTTAAGGAAACTGTTCATACAGGTCTCGATTTTTTCCTTCTACCAAAATTTCTTGGTTAAGGTTTAATATATTTATTTTTATAATTACAGTTTACATATTTAATATATTTGTATTCTGTAATTTTATTATTTATTATCCTTTGCAATTTCCTATTAATAAAATTATATTTTATGATTTCCATATTAACGAATCTAACAATATCATTTCCAAATCGAACTAGTCATAGTTAGTTGCGGAGGAGAGCAGGTTTATTGCTCATCGACATAGATATGGTGTTTTCCGATCGATGGAGATTCAATTTGGGTGTTTTAATTTTTGCGATTTTTATTATGGTAAGAAGAGGAGAGAATTGGGGGAAAAAAATGAAGATGAGAAGCTATAAATTTACAAGGATATAAAAGTAAATTATAATATTTGCTATGTTTATGAAACAATATGTTATTTATTAGCTGGTATTTACTTACATTTATCTATGATTATACATATTTGTAATGAGTAACAAGATTAGGAATGAAACTTGTTTAGAAAGCTTCTCATTTTTACACTTTATTAAAGTAGAGTTTTAGTTTAATACTATAAGTCAGCACTTATCTCTTGCCACCAATTTTCCTTTTTTGGCGGGCATGGTCCAAAACCACATACAAGAAGAAGAGGTATATAAGGATACGTTTGGCATATTCTTATAATATCTACCATGTCTATTTTGAAACTGCCAAACGATATGATAAAGAGGACTTGAGGATCTGGCTTGTGTGTGGTTGAGCATACAAAATGTTTTATGGGCTCCAAAACTTAATTTGATGAAATTTCCTTTCTCTCTCTCTCTCTTTTTATTTAATGTAAAACATTATGATATCCAAAAATAATCAAGGTTTTGATGTAATAAATATAAAATGTAAATATAACCGTATAAGTAAAGTTTAATTTATTAGGGATGGGTGGCAACCCATTCTGCAGAATACACTCTTGGCCACCACAATTATGTTCGAATTTGAGGTCTCCCTTTTCAATTGGGTGAGTCTGTATTGTATACCTATGCTAAAAAAGGTTTAATTTATTTATTAAGTTTTAATCATTTTATAGTTTATTTAATAATGGAATGTGTGTAAATAATGTGGACTACTTATCTATCTATTCTTAGAGTAATACACCAAGCTAATGGAATATAGAAAAAAAAAAATAATAGTATACACAATGAAAAAAATTGTTAAATTAATTTACGTGATTAAAATATTTTATTTCTTAGTGATTTGATGTCTGAAATACTTTATTACCTGTTGTAGGTAAGTAATTTTTTTTTAAAGGATAAATTATGATTTTATCACTATAGTTTGGTTAATTTTACGAGTTAATCATCCGATTTTACAAAATTACTCCTAAATCGCTATAGTTTGGTATCGTCGAATAAAATAGTCAACGCATCGTTAAGTTGGTGTTTTTCGCGTTATGTTAATAACAAACGGCGGAAAAAACTCTTACAATTTTATTACTACATTTTGATCAAAATTACGATTTAATCACTATATTTTGATCAGTATTACAATTTAATCATCCAAATTTTATAAATTTGCTCTTAGTTAACAAAAAAAAATTAGAGAGTTAATAAGGCGATGACCATTTTGTTCGATAGTGTGAAACTATAGTGATTTGAGAATAACTTTGTAAAAATTGGGTGATTAAATCAAAATGTATGGATAAAATTGTCTTTTGGGATAATTAAACACAGTTATTGCATTGCTATTTAAAACTTAAAAGTGCAATGGCAATCCTACACAAATAAAGTAGCTATTTGTCTTTGTCACTAAGCTAACCACTAATTTGTTGTGCCTTTGATTATACCTTTGTTCTTTGGACTACAAATTCCACTATAACAATGATTATTAACTGGTGTCAATAAAGAATTCGAGATACACAAATCTACTTTTTGAACATAATTTTATTTTAAAGAAATACACATGTAATTTTCAAATCAACAACAACGAACTCTCTTTTTTTAATAAAACGGTAAAAAATATTGAATTTAAAATTTATTACTTTTTATTTAACAAATAAGATAATAAATGCATAGTTCATTTCATTTCGTTGATATCGAGCGATAGATAGTGGATTTAGATAGTGTAATACTAAAAATTCAATACTAAACAACTATTAATTACGTAAAATAGTTAAACTAAAAACCAATTAGATTAAAAAAAAAAAAACCCCAATTAGATGAAATACTGAATTATTGACTATCCAATGCACATTGTAGAATTATTCCCTAGAAATAAAGGGTATTATGAATATTGTGCACATAGTAATATACTAAATGGATGTAGGGTATAAATTCCGTTTATTTGACTATCCAAATCTAACCCGATTTACAAGTAATAAAATAAACAAAAGTGGAGAAAAAAATACCCATATTTTTCTTCTTTTGCCCAAAATATAAATACCCATAATCATTAAAAGAAGAACATATTATAATAATATTAGTTTGTTAGAATAACGAAGGTGGTGGTGTACATTTTGACCGTTTAACCTTTTCACTAATTTACGCTTATCAAAATCTTCAATCACGCTGATTACTTGGCTCATTGTAATCATAACCCTCCTTTTTTTGAGAATTTTGATTTCCATTTTTTATATTTATAAAATAAATATTGGAGTTTGACTGAGGAAATTTAAAAAAATAAAATAAAAGCCTTTGCCAAATTGATTTAAATTAAATGCTTAAAAAAAAAAGCAGACCGGATCAAGTTTTAATTCCACTAGTAATTAGGATAATAATCATTGTTTAATTACCCACCTTCCTATTTAAAAAAACCAAAACGTTTAAGGGGCAAAAAAATAAACAAATAGAAAGGGAAACTGAAGAAGCAACAAGGAAAGCTTCTTCTAACATTTGATGATGCTTCTCTTTCACCGGATATATAAATATGTAAATTAGTAATAGTTATAAGGAAATATATATATGTATATGTAATGTGAAGCATGTCCTTCCTCCTCCTCATCACCTACTACTGACAACTCCACATCTCCTTACCCTTTTCACCCCAATTTTTGAAAACCCAGAATGGAAACCCTACAACAATCTCATATTTTCACTGATCTTTGACAATGTGGCTGTTTTGGGTTTCTACCAATACGCGTATTTCCATCTGGGTTTTCAATATAAACTAAAAAGGCTTCAACTTTTTTGGTTATTATTCAGTTTATTGTCTGGAAGCCAGAGTGTGGGAAAAGCCAGAGCCTCAAAATCAGGTTCTTTTTCCTATAATTTGATGTGTTTTCACTTCTGAGCTAGTATTGTATATCTTCCTATTTTGTTTTTGTTGGGTTGCTGGGTTCCAATTGAAAAGAAAAACCCTGTTTTTGTCTTGTAGGTTTTATTTGAATGGTGGATCATGGCTGTTTTATGTGTTCTTAACTAAAGTTCAATTCTTGTTTTTCCCCCTTGTGATTTGGATAGTTATGCAGTTTCTTTTAGTGATAAAAGGAATATTGTGTTTATTCTGTTATGTTTTGTCCGTTTCTATATCCCTGCCGACATGCCATTTCTTGTATTGCTTATCATTTTTGCTCATGTTTTTCTGGTTTTGGGTTTTGTTTGGTACTTGATGTGAATACATTTAATGTGAAAAGAACACCTTGATTGTTTAACTGTTCTGTAAAAAATTGGACTGTAACTTAAGCAAAGGAAGGAGCTAATGATTAATTTTTGGTACGAGCAACGGAGATAGTGTGAAACTTTTGGATTGGTGAATTCTCTTGAGTATGTATTTACAATTTGCTGCCTACTTTGCAGGTTCATTGGTAACAACAGCAAATGGCATCTCTTAAGCATGCCCTAAACGAGAAACACATTGGTATGGCGTTGTGGGTGATAATAACTATCTGTCTGGGAGTGGTTTGTGCAGTGATCCTGATGGTTTCAATGTGTTGCGCTTTTAGAAAGAAAACAAGGATGAAGGGCCAACTTCCCACAAGTCAAAGACCTAAGGTATCGGAGGAAATTAAAGAGATTGGTGTTGACCAAAATTCCGCAAATAATGGTGGTTTCCATATCCTCGATGATAGATTCAGCGACAAAGATTCGGAGAAAGTGTTGATCCAATTAGAAAATGGTGATGATAGCAGCCAATCAGGGAACTTTACCCATGTAGACAAAGATGGTGTTGGGTCCCAATTAGGAGAAGAGGGAACCACAGGACCAGTTTCTTCTTATAGGCCTTCTTCACATCCCTTGACTGCTGCTTCACCTCTTTCTGGCCTGCCTGAATTTTCCCATTTGGGCTGGGGTCATTGGTTTACCCTCAGAGATCTACAAGTTGCAACAAACCGGTTTTCCAAGGATAATATAATTGGTGATGGTGGATATGGGGTTGTTTATCAAGGCCATCTGTTTAATGGTACGCCAGTGGCTGTCAAGAAGCTCCTGAACAATCCGTAAGTTGCATGGGAGTTCAAATTATAAATTTTAACATCTTAACCTTATAAATTTCTAGTTATACTTGAACGAATTTAACTTTATTTTGATTATCATCCGATGCTTTTCCTGCAGAGGACAAGCTGATAAGGATTTTAGAGTTGAGGTAGAGGCTATTGGTCATGTGCGGCATAAAAACCTAGTACGACTCCTGGGGTATTGCATTGAAGGAACCCAGAGGTATCATATCCAGTCATGATCTTTATTTGATCGACCAAAATTATTAAAGTTTTTGAAACTGTCATTTTTATGGAAGATTTCAAGTGACCAACTTGAATGTATTGTGTTTGCAAGTGTAGTTTTAAAACTATGAATATCTCTGCTTTTTTCATGTGTAACTTTTAAAGCACCTACTTTTGTGGCCTAGTATATTTATTTTCTGATGTAGTGAATTTATTCATTTTTCATTCTTTTGCCATGTTAATCAGGATGTTGGTGTATGAGTATGTTAATAATGGCAATTTAGAACAATGGCTCCATGGGGCCATGCGCCAGAAAGGTTATCTTACATGGGAGGCTCGCATGAAAATTCTACTTGGCACTGCAAAAGCGTAAGTTCATTCACCTTATTCTGAGTTGTTTCTACAGTTATGGTATCTTGAGTCTGTTCTCAAACATTATTGCATTTTCAGACTGGCTTATTTGCATGAGGCTATTGAGCCAAAGGTGGTGCACCGAGACATAAAATCGAGCAACATATTGATCGATGACAACTTTGAAGCTAAGATATCTGATTTTGGACTAGCAAAATTATTGGGTTCAGGAAAAAGTCATATTACAACTAGAGTCATGGGTACATTTGGGTAAGTACTTTTCCCAATCAGTTGCATGCAATTCATGGCAGGCCTCATCTTTCTTTTCTTATGTTGATTGTTGTATTGTGTCTAAGATTGATTGCACAAATGAATTTGAAGCAAATGTGTGGAACAATCTGTATATTTTTCCATCTTCATGAATTTGGTTTACCCTTCTATATTCTAACATTTCTTTTGTGAAATGTTGGTTTAGTTATGTTGCTCCGGAGTACGCCAATTCTGGTCTTCTGAATGAAAAGAGTGATGTTTATAGCTTTGGAGTTGTGCTCTTGGAAGCAATCACTGGAAGAGATCCAGTGGATTATGGTCGCCCGGAGAATGAGGTATGCACTAAAATATGCAGGAAATGAGTTTTGAAAATGAATGCTGGATTAGCTTTGGTTAACTGAATTTTCTGAATTTATGATCGTCTTTTCTTTTGCAAATTCCAGTTATTTTGTGCTTATTTAACACATGAAACATAGATAATGGTGAATTGATTGTTCTGTCTTGGGATAATTTTATTTGGTGAATCTTTTAGGTAAACCTGGTGGAGTGGCTGAAGATGATGGTTGCAAGAAGGCGCTCGGAAGAGGTTGTAGACCCTATGATCGAGACAAGACCATCGACAAGTTCCCTTAAACGATCTCTTCTAACTGCCTTAAGATGCGTGGACCCAGATTCTGAGAAAAGACCGAAGATGAGCCAAGTAGTTCGCATGCTTGAATCAGAGGAATATCCTATACCTAGAGAGGTTTGTTTCTGATATATCATTCTCTTTGAAGTTCGCGTAAACCGAGCCAGAGCATCTGGCTGGCCTTGTTGTACATTTATCTATATTCATTATGAAGTTTCAAGACGCTGTGAATGGAAAATGCAGGATCGAAGACGGCGCAAGAGCCAGTCGGGGGTGAAGGATACCGAGAATCTAATGGAAAATTATGACACAGATCCAGATTCCAAGGCAGATGGCAGAAGGCACCATTGAAGGACAGAAATGTGAATGGTTCAAATATCTGATATATACATACACACATGGTTCAAATATCTGATATATAGATACACACATTCTTTTTGACAAAGGGAAGTCATAGTCATACTGATGGAATTGCAGCTGTCTGTCTATCTAGTCTGGATGATTCTTCTCTGTTTATTTTTTTTTTGGTTGAGTATTTACTTATTATTACACAGTTAACAGATTGTGTAGAAATTAGTTTGTATGGAAGTTGGCTTGTTAGAAAGACACCCTACCAGGTCGAGGAGTGGTGTGTACAGTACAGATATTGGTGATTTTGGTATCAAACAAAGTGTCTGTTTCTTAGATTTGGGCTGCGCTTTGATTAAAGTGGCCCATTGCGGTTTTATATAGATTTGAGAAAATATCTAATCCAGATAAAACCTTCACTAGATGAATCTAACAGAAGTCAAAGGTTAACCAAAGAATAGTATAGAATCCCCTCTCTCTAATTCACAGTCTTTAATGTTTTTATTAAGGATTATGATAAATATTACAAGTTTGAATTTGAATTTGCATCAGAGATGACGATGCAGAACCATAAAACAATTTAATTTTTGTGTGATAGGCACATGAATTCCCATGCAACTTGTTAATATTTTCAGCGCTTTGGCCATTTCTTTCTTACTATCTTGACTTATTCTTCTTAAATTCTAAAGATTGAATTGAAGTGATAGAATTATATATAATAATAATAGGATTACAACTATCATTAAGGGGGTCTTATTTAGAAGAAGAAGAAGAAGAAGAAGAAGATATGAAAGTGTGGACATCACATGCCGACTCCATATTTAATATAAGCAAAGAATGAAAAGTGTTGCACACAGTACCTGAATTGTTTACTATTCATACTAACTCCCTAAATTCTACCCTTATTCTATACCAAGCACACAATATACAAAGTATTCCTAATTTATAGTTTAATACTCCATTTTCAAACCCTATAATATAAGATTATTACTGGGACATCTCGTTACCAACCTTAATTAATTATTCTATGTACAAATTGGAAAGTCGTTGTCTTTAAAATTTCAACTCAAATAATGAATACAAAAATCTAATTTCATGATTCCTTTTCAATCTTCCTATCCAAATTAAAAGTTGTCGGGTTGTGTTGTTCGGCTATTCTAATTCCCTTTTTCATCTTCATACTAACAATATTTTTCTATTATTAGTATTTTTTTTGAAAATGAAAAATAAATTTCATTAATTTATATAATCATATTCTCATATGATAAAATAATAAAAAATTAAAACCTCTGGTTCGTAAATCTTCAAATCTTAACAATATTTTTCTATTACTATTTATAATCATATTCTCATATGAAAAAGAAGAAATACAATAATAAAAAATCGAAACCTCTTGTTTATAAGCCTTCAAATCTTGGCAGAAGATATTAATTTTCAGAATAAAAAAACTAGTCATTCATATTGGACGATAAAATAAGATTTTTATAATAATATTTTCGAAAATTATGTGCTTTTAAAAACTGATGGCATCTAAAACACACAAAAAAGTACATTGATGGAGGAACAGACCAGGTTCCATAGATAAGAAATCAATACCCACACTTTAAGATATGAGATTTTCAAACAAAAGAGATTCATAATTTCTTTTGTAACTTGAATAATCAAAATTAATATAGAACTTATTGAAAATAGGCAAACAGTAAATGAGAATGCATAATATGAACCACTGCCAATAAAAAAGATCGGCATACCCTCAAACAAGAAAAATAGAAGAAAACATCAAGGATAAAAGATAGGGGTGGCTAGATTATTATTATGTTTATGAAACTATTTAGAAACCAAATTAATAAATAATTATATGGGAAATTTTTATATAAATCGGATTCAACAAAACAAGTCAATAATAAAAGGGTAGAGAGAAAAATATTTTTTTAAATTAATAAACGATAGTATTAAAGAGCTAAAATATTTCATAAAAAAGAAGCTGAAATAATTTTTAAATAAAATAAGTGTATTAATGTCAAAAAAATATTAATGATTTGGCGCGGGATCGATCTCATAAACCTGCTTCTTATATCTGGCAATCATGTACACTATTAAGCATGTATCTAGGTGTTTTTTTTTAGTACTTTTTAGTACTATCTCCGTTTTTTTGAATTCTTTACACTCTAAAAATACAAATATCAAGAAATCATCAATACCAATATACAAATAATAATAAATAATTACCAATCCTTTACACAACTTACTATAAATGGAAATGTAAACAACAAAAAAAGACACAAAAAAAAAAATGTAAAGATTTAAAAAAGACTGACGTAGTATTTTTTTTCGTTTTCTAGATTGTAAATGACAACCGCCACAAAATTAAAATTCATCAATTCCCTTCTTAATTTGTCTTGTTTAATGAACTAAATTGATTAGTAAGTAATCATTTGAGAATTATTTACATTTTTCACACTAAGTTGATGACACTAACCCACAATAAATAACATACGGACAATAATTCATAAGATTTTTAAGAAAAAGTTCATGAACTAAAACAATTTAATACTAATGTAAATATAAAATGACAATAACTAGTATCAACTTGTAATTAGGAATGACCCATTTGGATTAGTTTCAGCAAAATTTATATATGTAGCTGTTCTTACTAAAAGATTTACCCACTCTAATTAGGAATGACACATGCGGATTAGTCTCAACAAAGTTTTATAGGCTCGACCGGCTTAAAAAAAAGGGGTAAGAACTCCCAAACAAAATTCTCTCCCTCTCTCATTTTTGGTCAAACCAAAAAACAATAAATCTATTTTAAATTTAAAAAAGAAGTTGATCAACCCAGAATCCAATCCACATAACCTAACCCACCAACAACAATCAAGAATGTGGCTTAATTGAATGGTCTTAATCAATTTGTCCGGATTCCTATCTGATGCTCTGCAATGCACCTTCTTTCACCTTCGTCAATCCCCTTCATTCTGTTGTCATCACTGTGAAAAGAAAAAAATAAAAATAAAAATTTTCCCTTTTTCGATCTGGTCGATGCTCGGCCAAACCGTTAATGATTTCTCATTCACGTAAAGAGGCAGAAGATAGTGTGAAAGACTGTAAGACGAATCGGTTCTTGACACCTAGTAAGCATAGGACCAAAAATGGTGGGTTTATTGCAGTGAGAGATAGCGAGGGACACGAGTTGTTGTGGGTTATAGGTTCCCCAAACTAGCCTAGTTCAATTTTAATCTAATCAAAAAGTGTACTCTCTCTCACACTTAAATCGCCATTCATATTACACAATACTTTCTCTCTCTTTCCTAACGTTTTCCTAATTTTCTCTTCCTTTCTCTCACTCAGACGCAATCCCACCTGGGAAAATCAATCACCAATTCACCCTCTTTGCCTAACTTCCCCATATTTTGTAATTTAGGAGTATGCAAATCATGGAATCGTTCGAAAGGTGCTGACTTTGGGTTTAGTTCTCTCCATTTGGATCAATGGATTTGCTGGATTATTATGTTATGGTTTCTGGGGACATAGCGAAGGTAGCTGCGAGTGAATTCTTCGCGGCGTTTGATTTGGTGGACATTTAAGCTGAAGGTTATGATCTCTATTTGCAAATTGAAATAGAAAGTTCCTATCTTTATTTCAGTTGAATTTGGTATTGGTTTTCGTTTATTGTCATCTTTAGGCTCCTCAGTTTTGATAATTTTGATAAATGGATGCTAAGATTAGTGGGAAGTCTCACTATCTGTATGGCCCAGTTGTGTCGGATTTGAAGGCAGTGGAGAAAAGGAATTTGGAATGGGATTTGAATGACTGGAGATGGGATGGTGATCTTTTTACAGCTACTCCATTGAATTCTGTACCATCAGATTGTAGGAGTAGGCAGTTCTTCCCTATTGGACCTGAAATTAACACAAATGGGGGTTTAGCTTCTTGTTCGGAGAATAATGGATTGGGGAATGACAAAGGAAAGAAAGAATTGGAGAAGAGAAGGAGGGTAGTGGCTGTTGAAGATGGAGATTTTACTGATGAGGCTGGCTCCCTTAATCTGAAGCTTGGTGCTCAAGCATATCCAATCATGGATGAAGATGCAAAGAGTGGGAAGAAGACTAAAATTTCAGGAAATGCTTCAAACCGTGCTATTTGTCAGGTGGAGGATTGTAAGGCTGATCTAAGCACTGCCAAGGATTATCATCGGCGGCATAAGGTTTGTGATTTGCATTCCAAGGCCAGTAAGGCATTGGTGGGAAATGTTATGCAGCGGTTTTGCCAGCAGTGCAGCAGGTCAGTTCACTTTGTTCCAGTTTTGATGATTCTCTATTTCCAATTTTCCACACCTTTTTTAAGTGTTTGTAGTTAATGTTTATTGTCTTCATTTTTTTGCAATGTGGTTACTAGGTGCCCGCCACCTTGCCTTTTTCTGGTCTTAGTATCCTATGTAAATAAAAAAGTTTTATTTTTCATCCCAGTTACTGCAACATTGTTATACTTATGGACAGGTTTCATGTTCTTCAAGAGTTTGACGAAGGGAAGAGAAGTTGTCGGCGGCGTTTGGCTGGCCATAACAAGCGAAGGAGGAAGATGCATCCTGAAAATGTAGCTAATGGAGGTTCCTTGAATGATGAAAAGGGTAGTAGCTATCTGTTGATAAGTCTACTGAGGATTCTTTCCAATCTGCACTGTAAGAACATTTCTTATCATTTGATGCTATTTTAAGTAATGTGTTTCATCTCATTGATTGAATTTAATTTTAGTAAACAATATTATGGCATGACATTTTTAGTGTATTTACCAAGAAGTGGATTGAACAAGTACATGGTGGCCATACAAGTTTGTATTTTGTCGAGTGCCTTTGGACATGAAACTTTTTCAACTAAGAAATTTGTTGAACGAGGGAGGGTAGTTAATTTTGTGTGTTATGTTGAGTCGGGTGGGATAAAGCTAACCATATCATGGCTTTTCTGATGTGCATTAAGAATTCAGGAATTACATCCTCGCCTGTTGACTAGTCAAAATTTTTGTCTAGGGCCCCAAAGTTAGAGAAGGGGACAAATTCTGTTATGCTGAATGCAAGTTTAGCTTTGTAATTTCGGTGCTTTTAGTTGGAGACTAAAGCTGTTATCTGCCAGTTTTGCTTGGTTTGAAAGTTTATCTTCACCAAGCTTTGCTTCTTTATTCAGGATACTCCTTTATAAATTTTACTTACAGAATTTGAAAAAATATAGGCCCACTTATTTTACAAAAAGCTGTTATACAGACACATCAGTTATATTGAAGTTAGAAGGCGGTTTTCTTGATTATGTTATTGCCTTAGATATCCTGTTCTAGTCCTGTTTTGGCATATATGTTTATTAGGGAATAAAATAAGGAAGCATGGTAATTTATACCATTCCTCTTGGAGGCAAGATGGTAACTGTATAATTTATTTCCCTTTAGTATCTTTGTTTGGTTGTGGGTACCTCCATTATTTTTCTTATGGTAAGTTTAATATTGGTTTTGATGCTTAGAATATTGGGGAATGGAGGGAGGTCTTAAAATTAGTTGAGATAATAGTTTCGTGTGGTTCGTATGTACAGTCTGGTGTTAGAGAATCCAAGTCTCTCATACACAAGTGTATAGAAGTAATTTCACTTTCTATCTTTCTTTTTTCTATTTACCCTTCTGATAGACTTTTGATCATGAAGCTGTAAATTGATGTCTACCTACCAGAGGATACTAAGATTTTACTGTATTCAGTTCATTTCCTTGAAAATTTTCCTTCTCTCTATCCAGTATCATAACTGTAAATTATACTCAACTCTACAGATTCTGACTTCTATGAATTGCAGCAAATAGCTCTGATCAAACAAAGGATCAGGATCTGCTTTCTCATCTATTAAGAAATCTGGCCAATCCTGCTGGTACAACTAGTGGAAGAAGCATATCAGAAGTTCTCCAAGGATCCCAAGGTTTGGCCAATGCTGGGACAACTGTTGGGAATCTTGAAAACATATCACACAGGATTACAAATGGTTCTGAATCTGCTGGGCCTTCTACTTCAGCTTCTAAGAAGGATGACCGCACTAATTCTCCGGACATTGCGAGGCCTTTGGGCCAATGTCATACTGTTTCTCATTCTGACTTGGCACAGAAAAGCTTATTAATTAATGTTATCCCAAGTGGAGTTCCAGAATTCATATTAGGTTCGCAGTCCACATCATCAAGTTGCATGCTTCCTGCCAAAGTAACTGAACCAGAAACTGTACTAGGAGGAAGGATCAAGTTCAATAACATTGACTTGAATAATGTTTATGATGGTTCACAAGATTGTATAGGGAACGTAGAGAGGTCTTTTGCCTCTGTAAATCCAGGGACAGAGTCTATTAATTACCCATCTTGGATGCTGTCAGAACTTCATAAGGCAAGTCCCCAACCTATTAGTGGAAACTCAGATTCAACTTCTTCACAGTCACCATCTACTTCCAGTGGAGATACTCAGGTATGCATGCATTTGCTTTTCTGCAATTGCTCATCTTTGCAATCCAAGTCTCTGCATCCTTCTTTGTCTGGACTGTACTGTACACTGATTTCCGGTTACAAGTTTGTATACTTATGCCTTATTTGGTTATCTAATTACATTGTACGAGCTCAAATTTCTACTGTGCTATATGCTCAAGAGGGAATATGGCTAAATTTTTTTTCAATTCCTGCTTAGCAGTCATAGAGGATGCTTGTGAATTATTAAGAAACTGTAGGCATTGATTAGAGAAATAGGAATGAGTGGTGAAGCATGAATCTTCTTATCTAAATATGCATAGGCCTTTAAGAATCAAGTCTCCTGACTTTCTCCTTTTTACATATTGCCAGAATCGGACAGACAGAATTGTTTTTAAACTCTTTGGAAAAGACCCGAATGACTTTCCTATTGCTCTACGTACACAGGTATTATTTGAAATAATAAGTCAGCTGCATATTTCTATTTGATCTTCTCCTTTTATGGTTTAATCTGTTAATTAGTTGTCCACATTCAGATCCTTGATTGGCTATCTCATAGTCCCACTGACATTGAGAGCTATATAAGGCCTGGATGTATCATATTAACAATATATCTTCATCTGGGGAAACCTAAGTGGCAAGAGGTATGCTCCTTTTTACCATTGGAAATGTCAATTTCTGATCCTTCTTTGAGATGTTTCCCAGCTGATGCCTGATTGATAACTGCTAAACATATTACTGATTTTCTTCTTAAACATTACTATATATACAGATTTCCCTTCAATTGGGAGCAAGTTTGACTAGGCTTCTTGATTCAACCGATGACTCTTTTTGGAGAACAGGATGGATTTATGCTAGGGTGCAGCATTCTTTGTCTTTTATTTATAATGGTTTGTTCCCTATCTGTCAATCTGCACTTATTTCTCTGCATCTATATGCATACTTCATTCATCCTAGGAGAGGTAAACAAAAGGAAAGGAAAGGCTTGATTACCAAAAACACCTGGTGTTTTTATATTATGCACTTTGATAATTGCTGTTCAAAATTAACAATTTTGATCTTTGTCATTTATTATGGACATTTCGTTCTTATTCTTAAACATATTAATTATAAACATGCATTTTATATTGGACCACAGTTTAATCCTTAAATTTTAAGTTTACTTGCATTTTAATTACTGAGCTATTATTTCCTACAAAATCTTAAACCTTTCACTAGTGGTATTGTATGACTAAAATTGCTGATTATGAAGTGGCTCAGACCAAGGTGTATTCTGAGCCAAACCTTATGAACTTTTTTGTAACTAAGCCAAAAGGAATAGACTTGACAAAAGGAGCAAAGAATTATGCAATGACACTCGAGATGGATCTGCTTTTTGATTGCATATCTCTGTGCTGCAGGGCAAGTTGTTTTAGACACACCTTTACCTCAAAAGAGTCATAGAAACTGCAGGATCTTAAGCATCAAACCAATTGCGGTGGCAATTTCTGAGAGAACTCGTTTTATAGTCAAGGGCTTCAGCATTTGTCGGCCTACCACTAGGTGATTTATCCTCTGTATGTGCAATGGATTCTATTGTTTCTCCTGAAATTTGTGGATTCAATTTGTCTTGTTTGTTTTTAAAAACATTTCCACTCTTTGTGAACGGGAAAAATGATGAAAACTGTTTCTTCACTGAAATTTCTTCGGAATAGTATGCTTGCTGCACAATTAAGCCAATCTGCTTCTGATTCTAGGTTACTGTGTGCTATAGAAGGAAAATATTTGGTCCAGGAAACTTCTTATGACCTGATGGAGGGCGCAGATGCAACCAGTGAGCATGATAAGCTTCAGTTCTTGAGCTTTCATTGTTCTATTCCCAATGTTACTGGTAGAGGCTTCATTGAGGTGTGATAATTATTCTCTTCTTTCTCTTGATGATCAGTTGTTGGATTTCCTTTTGTGAGCTACATGCATGTATCTTTGTCAATGTGTTTTCTAACTTGTGATCTACATTTTGGTTTTATTTGGAGACTATAGTGTATACCTAGTCATCCTCTGATTTTTCCTTTCTTTGGTTCCAGTTCCTACTATTCTCTGGTATGGAATCAATATGTGAATTATGAGTTTTTGAAAAGCTTTTTGCGTTTGATGACAAAATTAGTTCGTGGATGATCCCAAGTGGGAAATTAGGTTGTTTTCCTTGTGTATATGCATTTGAATCTATGATGTAAATTGGCTTGACTTCACTCACCTTGATGAAAGCTGATGGGGTATGAAGGGTATCTCTCGTGTGTGCTTGTGCTTATTTTTCTTTTCCCTTTTTGAATCTTGATTATCAATTGCTGTCAGGTTGAGGATCATTGTCTTAGCAACAGCTTCTTCCCATTTATAGTCGCAGAGCAAGAAGTGTGTTCAGAGATCTGTGCGCTGGAAGAAGCAATTGAGGTCACCGAGGCTGCTGAGGAAAGGCATAAACACCCTGAAAGAATAGAAGCCAAGAATCAAGCACTGGACTTCATTCACGAAATGGGTTGGCTTCTCCACAGAAGTCGCTCAAAGTGTAGACTGCGTCGCTTGGATCCCAACTCAAACCTCTTCCCATTCAAACGGTACAAGTGGCTAATAGAATTCTCCATGGAGCATGATTGGTGTGCGGTGGTGAAGAAACTCCTGGCAGCTCTATTTGATGGAATCATAGATACAGAAGAATATTCATCAACTGAGCTTGCATTGTCAGAGATGGGTCTTCTCCATCGAGCGGTTCGGCGAAATTGTAGGCCTATGGTGGAAATGCTATTAAGATATGTCCCAGGCAAACAATTTGGTACATCAGGAGAACAGAAGCAGGAGGTGGATGGGGGATACAACTTCATATTTAGGCCTGATGCTATTGGGCCAGGTGCGTTGACTCCTCTTCATGTTGCAGCTAGCAAAGCTGGCTCTGAGAATGTGTTGGATGCATTAACAGATGATCCCAGAATGGTATATGCTAAATTTACTTCTTCAATAAATGTGCTTCCCGTTTTCGTTTGGGCAACTTTTTTAGCATTTGTTAACACTGACATGCCTTGTACAGGTTGGAATTGAGGCATGGAGGATTGCTCGCGACAGTACAGGATTGACGCCTAATGATTATGCATGTCTGCGAGGGCACAGCTCGTACATTCATCTAATACAGAAGAAAATCAACAAGAAAGCAGAAAATGGGCATGTGGTGCTTGATATCCCCAAAACCTTCCTAGACTGCGGCACCAAACAGATAGAAGGGCTTAAAACATCCAAAGTTGCCGGCCTGGAAATTGGGACAATGGGAATTGACAAAATGCAGCAAGGTTGTAAGTTATGTGAACAGAAGTTGCAGTTTAGTCGGAGAAGAACATCGCTGGCATATAGGCCAGCGATTTTGTCAATGGTGGCAATCGCTGCAGTATGTGTGTGTGCGGCTCTGCTCTTCAAGAGCTCTCCGAAAGTCCTATACGTGTTCCAGCCCTTCAGGTGGGAGTTGTTGAAATATGGGTCAAGCTAAGTTAGATGTTTCTTGTTGTACTAATTTTCCCAGAAAACATAGTACAGTATATTTTCTTTCTATAAAAAATAAGGTAGAAGTCCTAAGATGTGCACATTTTATAATTTATAGTTGCAAATATAATGTAATAGCTCGTTTTAAATTACTAGTGTCGAATGGTAGGAAAAATTATGTAGTAATAAGAAAGCATTGTATTATTTGCATTTTATTTAAATCAAGTCATGCATTGAGCAATTTGTGTTTCTACCTGTTTAATCACTCAACTATTAAAGATGGTAAATTAAACAATAATCCATAGAAAAAAAAAATTACTTTCAAATTTGTAAGCAATAGGGGCAAATAGTCAGCTCAACTACAGTATAAGGCAAACTTAGTCCATGCCGCAAATCAATGTTTAACTTTCCAAGAACACCACAAAAGGAAAAAAAATAGAAAAACCTTAAAAATTGTGGCATCTACTGTAATTTTTCTACAATTTATTAGGCGAATGGGCCAAAATCACACCGAATTGGGCGGTTTAACCGCATATTCCGTTGGTTTCGCGGTTGACTACATTGGTGAACTGCAGAGTGGGGTTCGGTTTACGGCTAGCATCGCAGAAGAAAAACTAGGGTTTATTTTATTTTTTTCCCCCAAAACCAGGGTTTATATAAGGGATAATATAAAAAAAGTCTCTATATTTTTACTAAATCTACAAAAAACTCTCTGTCTTTTTTTTTTTCCAACAAAAAATCCTCATTTTATATTTTCGTTAACATTTTTCTCCTTCTGTCTATTTTTCTGTTAAAATAACGGTTGAAAGATCAAAATGTAATTTTTTACGGATTTTTTTTACAAAACTGAAGAATTAAGGGATTGAAATGGAAATTTGACCAGGCATGGCTGGATCTGGCCGGATCTTCTTCAAGCCCCCCATTTCCGGCGTGAACACGTTTGTTTTCCGATCCCGTCACAGATCGGTGACAACTCCACCATCATCAGAAAGCTTATGAAGAGAGGAGTCCATATCTGTCCTT
This sequence comes from Croton laevigatus, assembly GCA_949640765.1. Classification (NCBI taxonomy): domain Eukaryota; kingdom Viridiplantae; phylum Streptophyta; class Magnoliopsida; order Malpighiales; family Euphorbiaceae; genus Croton; species Croton laevigatus. The sequence continues at coordinate 12,904 of CATIWJ010122108.1, read as the reverse complement.
GCTTTCACCGTTAGACCACCGGAGCAGCCGGAAATCGCTTCCGAATGTACGGTGAATAGTGTTATCGTCTTCTTCCTCTTCGGTCACCGGAAACCACATTTTCAAGTCACGATTCTCACATCATCAGAAAGCCCTCCTCAAGAGGAGTCGTCTGGTGTCCTCAAACCCTCCGTCGGACCACTGGTGACGCCAAAAAATGCAAACAAAGGCGGCGATGAATAGTACCTTCAACAGTGGCCAACTTCTTCTAGCCGCGACTCACGAGTGTGGCCATCTCTGCCTAGGTCTCATTGCCGTGCCGCCATTACCAGATTCGCCTGAGGGAGAGCTTCACTGGAGCGAGGCGCGTCAGTCAGGCGGTCGGTCGGTGCCCGTGCTTGGGCGGTCGGCAGACCCCTTCTCTTTCCTCCTCTTCCTTTCCCTTCTCTTTTCCTTTCTTTCTTTCTATTTTCCCGAGTCTTCTTCTGTCTAATTTTCATTTCAGTCCCTCAGTTCTTCAGTTTTGTAAAAAAGGTCCGTAAAAAATTACATTTTGGTCCTTCAACCATTATTTTAACAAGAAAAAATAGACAAAAAGATGAAAATGTTAACGGAAATATAAAATGATGATTTTTTTGTTGGAAAAAAAAGATAGGGAGGTTTTTGTAGATTTGGTAAAAACATAGGGATTTTTTTTATATTATCCCTTTATATAATAGTATGTAATATGCAATTATATATATTTTTCAATTTTTTCTTGAAGTAAAACGGCGTCGTTTAAAAATTTAAAACAAAAGAAAAATGGAAAATATTGGGAAAGGAAGGTTTCTGGAAGCCTAATCCTGATGCATTTTCGTTCTTTCCTCTTGCCGCTACTCTTCTCCACCATCATTCTTCTCTTCTTCAGTTAGCCTCCTCCTCCGCAACCGCCATTCGCCACTCCCTCCCTTTCTGTCCCTCTCCCTCAGTCACAGCCGGTCTCACCTGACCGCCATCAACAAGCAGTTCAAGTCTTCAGTTCAGCTGCCTCGCCTCTGCTTCAGTTCAGTCTGCTTTGCCATTATTTTTAGGTGAGCCATCTTAATTTCTTTATTACTTAGTTACTTGTTTATTATAGAATAGAATATTGATTTTGCATTTTTCCTGATCGCCATTTTGCATTTGTTTTTAATTTTTGTTTCATGATCTTTGAGCATTTATGTTCAGTTCTATATTTTGTTTCTTTTAGCTATTAAAGGAAAAATTTTGTTTCTTGAGTCTGCAAATGATATTTGATTGTTACTCATACAAATTGAAATCAAAATTATTACAAAATGGGGAATTTTTCCTGCCATTTGAAAAAAGATCAATAAAAAAAACTTGTGGTTTTCATGTCTTCTCTCTTTAATTTTAGTATTTTCTTTCTCAATTTTGCATTATTCTTGTTGTCCTGCCCATATTTAGATGGGCTCATTATCTTCTTTTTCTTTTCAATTACATTTCTGCCCCGGGTTTACTATATCAAGGTGCTAGAAGTTGAAAAAAAAAAGAGTGTTTAGAACTGAAAATCTGTTGTAAACATTAGCAAATCAGTGGATCTTAGAGTTAATTTTCTAATATCCAAAAGAATCAATCATCAACGAAATATTGCTGTTTGACTGGAAAAGACAAACACCTCCAGCCATGGATATTCTGTGCAAAACAAGGCTTCTTAGCAAATTGAAGGAGGTTGTTTTTGTTGTTTGGAATTATATTTGCTTGGGTTTCAAATGGATTTTTTAGTTCACTGAGATATATTTTAATAGGTAGGTGTTCAACAGAAGCATCAACTCTGCTCCCTTAATTGTAACATGTTATGAGGTTAATTTGCATTTTTTTTTATATGTTGGTGTATGTGTAACTCTGCTAACTTCCTTCTGTAACAGTGTTTTGATAATACTTTGTTGATCATTTTTGTTTTAACATGCAGATGGAGGGGGTACTAGTACTAATAGAAAAGGAAAGAGCTATTGAGCAGTGTAAGCGATGAAATGGGACCTTTACCATCATCTATGTCTCTCTCGTTCTCATCTTCGCTACTGAAATCTCCTTTTCTTCCTCCAACTGCCAATAATGGTAAAACCCATCAACCAAAATTGAAACAAAAACAGACAGCTTTCCAAATTGTAGGTGCATATTCTGCTACTTCTTCACCTTCCTCTCCTAAAAAAAGGCATTGGAAGAGAGGTGAATTCCCTGGAATCACTGAAACATTTGCTCCCAGAAGAAGAGCTCCAATCAAGAATATCAAAAAGAAATTGGATAAAAAGAGCAAAGCCAAGGCCTGGGTTAGCACTGTTACTGAAGCTTTGTCTGATCGCATTAGCAATAAGCAATGGCTTCAAGCCCTCGAGGTTAATTGCTTATCTTCCTTCCCTTCTAAGGTTTACATCTTTTGTTGGAAGCTGATCCCTGGTTTGGATTGTAGGTGTTTGAGATGCTGAAGGGGCAACCTTTCTATCAACCCAAAGAAGGGACTTACATGAAAATGCTGGTTTTGCTAGGGAGATGTGGGCAAGCTCAGCGCGCCCACCAAATATTCGACGAAATGATCCAAGAAGGATTAGAACCTACTGCTGAACTCTACACTGCGTTGCTGTCAGCTTATTGCCGCAGCAGTCTCCTCGATGAAGGATTTTCCATTCTTCATCAAATGCAGACTCTTCCTCTTTGCCAGCCGGATGTTTACACTTACAGCACCTTACTCAAGGCATGTGTTGATGCTTTGAGATTTGATCTGGTTGAGGCTTTGTATCAAGAAATGGATGAAAGGTCGATTACTCCAAACACTGTCACACAGAATATAGTTTTAAGTGGGTATGGGAAGGCTGGGATGTATGACCAGATGGAGAAAGTGCTATCTGCCATGTTAGAGAGCAGAGAGTGCAAACCTGATGTTTGGACAATGAACATTATCCTTGGTGTGTTTGGTAACAAGGGTCAGATTGATTCCATGGAGAGATGGTATGAGAAATTTCGCAACTTTGGAATTGAGCCAGAAACTCGTACTTTCAATATATTGATTGGTGCTTATGGAAAGAAAAGAATGTATGATAAGATGTCATTGGTGATGGAGTACATGCGCAAGCTTCAGTTTCCATGGACAACCTCAACCTACAACAATGTGATTGAAGTTTTTGCAGAGGTAGGAGATGCAAAACACATGGAGTATACATTCGATCAGATGCGAGCAGAAGACATGAAAGCAGACACCAAGACATTTTGTTGCCTTATTAATGGTTATGCCAATGCAGGCCTATTCCATAAAGTGATTAGCATCGTTCAGTTGGCTGCAAAGTTTGAAATACCTGAGAATACCAACTTCTACAATGCAATAATCTCTGCATGTGCAAAAGCAGATGATTTAATGGAGATGGAGAGAGTTTTCGAGCGGATGAAAAATAAACAATGCCAACCTGATACCACAACCTACTCCATTATGGTGGAGGCATACAGGAAAGAAGGAATGAATGACAAGATTTATTATTTAGAGCAAGAGAAACAACTGATGGCTCTACCGGAGAATAGTCTGTCTAGTTCACAGCTTGTAGCAAGTTTGTAAATTGCTGTATCGTTTTTGAATATGTTACATACAATTGGTGTTTTTTTTTAACGTATTTCTGATAATGAAAATATCTGCCTTCAAATTTCAATTTTTAATGAAAAATAACCCTTGTATTGCTTTGGATTATGATTATGATCATGATTTTTAATCAAAATTTAATTAATAGTCAATATGATTATTAAGAAACAGGATAGAAAACAAAAAGAAAATAAAAATTGAAATCAGTATTTTGCAAATCAAGTAAGTTTATTGATTACATCAAGCTAGTGAGCAAAATGATCTTGAGCTACTACGGTGTCGTGGACAAAAGGGCTCTTGCAGCAAATAGCAGAATTGGGAGTTTCACTATTAATAAAAAAAAAAAAAATACCCTTAATACTAAAGACACGCTTGTCACTCAAAAATTAAAGCAAATAAATATGACTCCTTTTAGATAAAACAAGAAAAATTATTCAACAATCATAAACCTAAACTAAACTGTGGTGAAACACGGAGGAATACAAGGGAAGGTATTCAGAGCGCTTGGAGAAAATATCATTTAATACTTGAGCATTTGAAAAGATAATAAACTCGGGGAGATGCACTAGATATCTGCAGCAAGAAAGGATGCTGAATTTCTCAAGAAAACAATTACTGCACCTCCAGGAAAGGAACTGGAATTTGTACATATATTAGGACTTGGGCTGTTTTTCATGTTATAATTCTTACCAAATTAGAGAAAGAAGGGAAACAAAATGTCATTATTCACTCCGGTCTTGTAGTTTCAACAAATTAACAAGAACTTGGCAGCTGGCCTGAGTCAACAAGAGGTTGACCATCCGCTAACCCTCTGCAAGGTTTTACATATGGAACACAAATTTCAATTGCAAAGTCAGAAAGTGTGGAAGGAATAAGAAAAATATTAAACCATCTACTGCGAATTTGAAAAGTACTGGAAAATGAATGTCATTTTGAATCAAAGGATGGGAGACGAAAAATTGCAAAACAAATCTTAAGGCATTATGAAAATGGAAAGAAAGAGAGTCTAAAGAGCTCCGGAAGAGACTGATTTTTTTATTCATTGAGAGGTGCGCAGAACTTGCAGCAAAAAGGGAGGGAAGGAGAATGGTCTTGTTTAGTTTCTGAATCACAGCTTGGAACAACATCTCAAAATTGGGAGGTGAGCATTCCATTTAGAACCCAAGAAGTGCGACAAATATTGTACAGTCAAATCCACCGCTTTGGGATACACTGCAATCAGTAAAAAACATGAACTTATCCTTTCTGTAAACATAATGTGTATAACATTGGTCACGAACTGACAGAAAAAACTCAACTGGTTTTGGTAAGATGAACCCGGAAAACAAAATGAGTATTATATATGATAAAATGGAAGCCACTTGAATATTTGGTGTTAATAATACCAGTAGCATACCCATGCAGTTGAAACAGAGAAAAGAACAGAACATTGTATAAAATGCCCAGAATATTTTGTGCGCAGACATGGAATAACCAACCATAGGATATTGGATGGCTACATAAATAAGAGCTATGACGAACAAGTATGGTACCTCCACTAGCACCTACAATATCAAAAACTCGATTGACTCAAACATTTGGCAGTGTTTGGTATGCTGCAATGCAATATAATGGTGATTGCATACCTGAGAAAATGAATTTGCCCTCGGAGAATACATCCCTGTGAATCTTTCCCAGTATAGAACCATCCTTTCTGTAGCAACATATGGAAAACTGTTGAGCAATTGTTTATGCCAAAGAAGATTACTGCAATGTACATTGAAACAAGCATAATGAAAAGGTCTTGCTGGTTGTGTCTGCAGTAAGTAAGGTATATGAGATTTTGAATCAATTGAAACAGAAAATGGGAAGAAAAGAAGAGTATTAGAGTTAGAGTCAACATTTTGTTTCCACGCTGCAAAAAGAGTGCGCCGAGGATGAATGATGCAGTAATCATAAAAACCATGCGAGTAAGGTTATATGAAGGACTTCTCCAGTATGACAAGTGATGCTTCCAAAAACAAGCTTTGAACTTTTCCCAACCATTTTGCAGAAAAAGGCTAGAAAATCACAGTTCTTTTGTAGCAGGATTTGGTTTGCTCAGTTGCTTAATCAATTCTTCATTTTCTCTGCAGCCAAATACCAAAAAATTAATGAGCTTTTTCAAGGAACTAAGTGAGGAGCACGAAACTCATTTACACACAATCCTATCTCCGCATATGTAAATGGGGAAATCCAAAATGCACATTTCAACCAAGCAAGCATGTAAGCAGTAAACCCACTACCAATTTAAGCAATGCTGTCCTGAAAACGCTTATGTTCAAAAGAAAGTGCTGCACATGACAAAACTTATGCTTCAGGATGATGAAACCACCGAATAGTAAATTAGCCACCACAAAGAGACCACCAACTGTTGATGCGGTAACCAAAGTTTGGAATATGGAAGCAATGAGCCAAAACATGGATATTGAAGTCAGGTGTATCAGAAAAAGAAGAATCTGTCTGAAGAACCTGAGAAATGCAACAAAACCCGAATTACTTTCAGTTCTTATCTTCTTTTTACAAAGGATATCCGTATATCTAGGACTCACCTTCCTGCCTCAGGACTGAAACCAATAACATAGTAAGTTAAGCAAGTCCAAACAAAAGCTTCCAGCAAAGAAACTGGAAACTTAAGCATAGCAGTAGAGATCGCATAAACCCAAGCAGGGTAAAAGCACATATCTTTCTGTTTATAGAACACTGCAAGTCTAGAAACTGTCATCTGCAGCTCTGGAAATCCATCCACCAGTAATAGAAGGAGCGTGTAGAATATAGCGTCCATGTGCGTAGTAAAACTGTCATTGTTATCACAGCAATGATCACTAGCTGTGTGGTTTTGAACACGTAAATAAAAGAATTCCTCTTCATTAGAAGAAATTCCCTCCTTATACAAGCTTTAAAAAGTGGCCATTTTGGTAATGAGTACTTTTTGAAGGACAAATCACTCTTGTGGCTTTCAGACTTATCAAATGGCTTTGAGAGCTCCTCATTTAGGTTATGTCCAAGCTCACTTTCTTGGAACTTCTTAACAGACTGGTCAACAGAAACATAACTGTATGGTTGGTCTTTGTAGCACCAATATTGTTGTGGATCTTTTCTTGAGATAACCTGAAGCCGCAATCAAAATACAAAAGGGTAAGAGTAAGACTCTTTTGAAGCATGTCTGCCTTGTTTACCTCGTAACTAAAAGAATTTTGGAAGGCTACCTCTTGAAGGAAGTCAGCAACAGCTTTTCTCTGAGGGCATCTGAACCCAAAGTCCTCAAAGAAGTTGCAAATGCTAGAACGCGGGCCATGGTAAACAATCTTCCCTTCTGCCATCGGAATGACATCATCGAAGAGATTGAAGGTTTGAGGATCCGGCTGAAGAAATGAAATCAGTGCAGTAGCATCAGTAATAAGTGCCAAATGTTGCAGACAAAGCACAATCTGGAAAGTGGTGAAACTGTCCAAGCCATTTGATATTTCATCCATGGATAGTGCTTTGGTAGGTCCCACGATCATCTCTCCTGTAGTCAACCTTTTCTTCTGACCCCCCAGAGATGCCTCTTCTCATTGCATCTCCGACCATCATGTCAGCACAAATATCAAGTCCAAGAATCTGATAAGGATGGAGCACAAATTAATGTACTTTCAGACAAAAATTCCTATATTTTCTATATAACAACACCACCTTCAAAATGGAATCTGTTTGCAGATTACTTTTCAGTCCGCCAATTGATACTGCCTACAATTGATCCATAAGAAAATGTTATTTACTTTTACAGTATTACACAATGAAAATACACATGATGGAAGCTTAGATACCTTCATTTAAGCATCCACATCAGGATATGGGACTAAACCCAACTGCTTCTCTTTTCTACTAACTTCTGTCATAATCTCCTTTATGCAATAAGAAGGGGGCAGCCCGGTGCACGGAGGCATCCCGTATTTACGCAGGGTCTGGGGAAGGGCCACACGCCCGAAGGTGTAATGTAGGCAGTTGTACCCTGCATTTACTATAAGAGGCTGATTTCACGGCTCGAACCCATGACCTTTTGGTCACACAGCGACAACTTTATCGTTGAGCTAAAGCTCCCCTTCATAATAATTGCTATTAAAAAGTTTAAAAAAAAAAAATTTCAAAGTTAAGTTTACCAGTCTGGCTTCCTGTGCACTGAAATTGAGCAGAATAATCAATAGTTTCCCTAACAGTCATCTCAGGAAAATGAAGATCACAGTGGCTTATGTAACCTGATGTTTTCTGAGGCATTAAAAGTTCGGAAAAAAAAAATTCAAAGTTAAATTTACCAGTCTGGCTTCCTGTGCCCTGAAATTGAGCAGAATAATCAATAGTTTCCCTAACAGTCATCTCAGGAAAATGAAGATCATAGTAGCTTATGTAACCTGATGTTTTCTGAGGCACAAACTCTTCCATTTTGTGACCATGATAATATATCTCTCCTGTAACCTGTTTCAATTGAAGAATGTTCAGTACCTTTTGATCATTTTGTTCCAATAGTAACTATACTTATATATACTGAAATAAGTAAAATTGAGAAACCTTAAGGGAATGGCCCAATTTCCCCAAAAGCGACAACAACAATGTGGTTTTACTGCAGCATGGAGGACCAAGTAATGAAGTCATCCTTCGACACATTAAAAGCCTTAGTTTAAGCATGGTAGAAGCTAGAAGTTTGTAAAGGTCAAGTTGAAAAGATACATTCTTGGCTTAATAGAGCCACTGATATCTTTCAGGATGCTTATCTTGGCTTCATGTTTTGACCATATCAGATTCACAATTTCCTGCCAAGAACAGAAATTTTCAGTTCAAAAGTGTATAATTAGGGAATATCATAACTTATAAAAGAAATGAATTTTGGTACTTACAGAGAGTGTAGTTTTTGTAGTGTTCCAAAGAATAGGGAGAGGCCGGCCACTCACTACCTTACAATCTGCTTCAACACTAAGGTTTCTATATTTCACTTCCAACGTTACACCAACCCAGAAAAATATAACATGTAACTTATAGTGTTCACTTTGACAGAAAAAAAAAACTTATGGCATTCACAACAAAAACATTTTAAAAAAAGAATAATACTTAATTATCAATTCTCTTTCTAAGTTTCTCCAACAATATCAAAATATCATGTTCAATGTGTTTGATGAGCTTTTCTACAAACAAGTGGCAATCTTCAGCCCCAGATGCACAACATCAACAACACTTCTTGATTTCTTTTCATTCTCATTATCACTTTCATGAATACTATCAAATAAAGTAGTAGAAATCCATCTGAAGGCAGGAATTTTCTAAATAGCAGTCCATTGCAGCAGAGTTTCTTCATCTATTTTGCCAAGTTCAGACAAGTTGCTGCGAAAACTGCTGCCTCTGAAGGATGATCTTCTGCATCTTCCTAACTCTGGAAGCTCAAATCTTGAAGACTCTATCTAATCAGCCACTTTTTTTTTATCATAAACTTGGCTTGAATCATTAGTAATACATAGATATAATGAGCTGAAACACTAAATGAAGCAATGAAATGGGTCATTGCTTATATATTATTTCTTGTGTTTCAGGCAAGCAAATAGGCGCCAGTCATGCTGATTTCTATATAACATACATATAATCAGCCATTGAATAATTATTTAGAAAGGATAAAGATGCATTGTAGTCATAAATTGGTTTACATAATATGGGTTATTATTCATATTATTTTGGGGGAGGGAGGCAAGAAACCAGATGGGCAACAAAATGAAGCAAAAATTTGAAATTAATTGTTATCCAATCAAGTCAATTGATTAAATCAATTATGAAGCTAATGATAGATACAAAAGGTTAGCAAGTTAGATTAATCCACTAACTTGTAGCCTAATCTATGCTGCCTTTCAAAAAGAGAGAATCTAAGTTGGTCAAAACATGCTATTTCACCATGTAATGTAAGCTTAACTTACATTCACAACTATTTAGGCACATGCATATATACCTATCTACATAAAATATATAGGAGAACCGAAGGCAATGAGCTTCATTTTGTCATGTTCCTCCATTTATCTTTGAGATCCACCTGCATAAATGTTATTAAAAGAAACAATGTTTAACTTCAATGTTGAAAATTTAACTAGAGAGAAACACAAAGTACCTTTGTCCTTCCCTCAAACACACTGGGATAGAACTGTAAAATCTGTTTCCATTCTCCTATTCCAAACCTGCATTAGAAGAAAATATTGATGGTGAAATCATATGCAAAAAAAATAGAAGAATATACTAAAGTAATGTATTGTAATGCATACTGCTTTACTCCTTTTGTCAAAGCAGCTTCCTCTTCCTTGCTAAATTTCCTAGCTATTCTTCTCTTTTTCGCTGCAGTTTCATTTTTTGCTTTTGGTCTACTAGAGCGAAGAAAATACTTGTTTGTTGGAGAGAGCGAGTTAAGTAAATCATTCCACTACAATAAATTAAGTCATGTATATAATTGATTAAAAAATGAAATGAGGAATAAATCAAAGTATTACCATTACATATCAAGAAAGAAAAACCTATACCTCAGATGTGAGCTCAATGCAACTCGGCATAGATTGATTTGCTACTTCAATTTCCTTTCCAGTAGGGTTGAATCGTTCGACTACTTGCAAGTCTGCTTTGCAACCCAAAGCAGAAAGCTTCAATTGCCTACGAGCAAGAACATGCTCGTAGGGAGGAAGCACAATCGTTCTCCGTGTTGCTAAAGCTGGACACAAACATTATAAATTAAACGAAAATCAGGCTTGAGTATTGAGCATAATGAGCATTCTTCTAAATGATACCTTTTACACGAAGACTATGAAAGAAATACAGAAAATTCAAACATTCAATCCATTGTATACGAGATAAGTTACCTGTAATTCTATCAGCTCCTACTTCCATAATTTGATTTTCATGCTCTGTCCTTACTTGACCAAGTGAAGACTCCATGAAGGCCAACTCCTCCCTCACATACAACCGAGCCCGTTCCAAAGCCTCTCTAGTTGTATTGATACCCGTAAACTGATCCATGACAAGAGAAAAGTCTTCGCTTTCAAACTTATTTTTCAATTCCCTCCACTCACAAGTGAGAAGTTTACTCCCCTTCAATTCCAATTTGGAAGTCCTATCACTCCAAATTCTTTTTACAATTTTGGAATATGATTCCGAATAAAGTTCATTTCCAAACATGCATCTTAGAGTGCAATCCTTGGCGACCAAGCAATAGAGACCTGGCATTGAATCACATAATTTCCGCCCATTCTTTCGGTCGACCTCTTCTATCCCTTCCAAAAGTTGTAAAATTTTTTCAGAGACAGACCCTTTACTTATTTTTGAATGAATCGACTTTAAGAGTTTGCTCTTTCTGGTTTGTTGATTGTCACCCTCTAAAGGAAAAGGAAGGTCCAGTTTCAGTTCACCTGTTTCTTCGGTGGTGGGAGGCATTTCAAAATTTGAAACGGGAAGAAAAAAGAGAAGAGGAAATTTGAGAGGAAAGAGGTGACTAAACCTAATTTGATTCAATCAATAAGAAAAGATATCAAATTTCCCTCAAGAACATGATACAGAGGAAGGGAAATTCGTACATATGCCCAATTTAATTTTCAGTTTCCTGAAGTGAAAGCAAAGTTAGTTAATTACCTAACGATCCGAACTCCATCTTCGTTTCGACGCAGGTACTTCGTTTGGTTTGAAAGCTTTAGTATGTAAAAATACGCGGTGCTTCTTCTTCGTGTTTCTGTCTGAGAGAGAAAGTGAGGTAACAGACCCATTAGCGTTTCAAATTAAATTATACAAATACTACACTGTAGCCACAGCAGGAAAGGAAGGAGGGGTATAAATGTCAAGATAATTTGTTTTATTTTTCTTTTATTATATCTACATAGTATGCCATAAGACACCACATTATCAGCTAATAAAACTTTAATACACTCATCACTAAATATTCGTAGAAAAAATTTCTAAAATGGAGACCGAGAATAGAATATTTTTAAACTATTCAATTCTAACAATTTTTCAAATTTTAGCTTTTAAATAATAAAATATTAATATTTTTATTTACCTATAAATTATTTTAATTATTTATTTATCATAAATAAAAATAAATTTGTAGTTATTAAATTATCAACGTTTTTTAAATTTACTATCGATTGTGCTACGCATCTTTATTTATAGTGTAAATATAAGTAATATTGACTGTATTTTGCATCTTTATTTATAGTGCATAATATTTTAAGTTTATCAATATTAATGCTATTTAAATTATGAAAGTTAATTTTTTCTTCTTTTAAATTTGTATTAATAAATAAATATAATTATGTTAAAAGAAATTTTAATATTAAATATTATATTTAAAAAATATCACAATAAAATATTTATAATTATTTTCATTCAAATTTATTTTATAATTAAAAATTTATACCTAATTAACTAATGATAATAATAATATTAATGTAAGGCGATCTCCAACCATTGATCAAAATTTTTTCTAAAATAGAGACTGAAAATAGAATATTTTTAAAAGAAACCATTTCTATTTTATCTCAACTCCAATTATTCTTTAAATTTTAATCTTCAAATAATAAAATATTAATATTTTTATTTACTTATAAATTATTTTAATTATCTCTTTATCATAAATAAAAATAAATTTATTATAATACACATATTAATATTTTATATTAATTTTTTAATAATATTTTTTATTTATTGATGATATAGTGCCTATCGAGACCAAGGTTAGAGGAACCTTGTGGCTAGACCCTCATTGTCTGGGCCTAATGAAGGCCCAGAACCAAGTTGAACCCAATCTATTAGTCGGAGTCCAGAGGTCAGCACTTGATGACTGACCCACATACAGTCTGATCGGTACCTAGGATTCAGGTCGGTACCGATCCATAACTCGAGATCCACTCCAGTCAGACCTTTTCTAATCACATTCCTGGTGTAGACAAGCAGACACGTGACCCATACTCTGACAGGGACAGACAGACAAGCAACTCGTACTTTGATGAGCATGGGCCTTTATATATATATATATATTACAGTCATTATTACGGAAAGTGGACATTTACTATCATCATTACAGGTGAGTTGTCATTACAGGGGTTTCACGTGTAAGATGCTCTTAAATCCTTTACTATAAATACCCCAAGAATCTATTATTCAGGGGACACTTTCCTTCATCATTTTTATTCTTCTCCACATACTGACTGATCCCTAGACTGACTTAAGCATCGAAGTGTTTGCTAAGGCAGCACCCTTGCCCTATCTTCTTTTGTTTTCAGGACCACACCGATTAGACCCAACCATCGGCTCATT
>CATIWJ010122068.1:0-16622 GCA_949640765.1 Croton laevigatus | reverse complement strand
AACAATTTCAGGATTTGAACGAATATTTTATGTCATTTGTGTATCCATTATTAGAAGAAACAAGAGCACAACTGTTTGTTAGCATTAAAAACATATCAACAGCCCCTTTTGCTGAAGTTGTACAATCAGAAAGTTACTGTTCCAGTTCCAGGCAAAATGGAGAACTACTTCTATATGTTATCAAGATTGATTCCTGGAGAAACTGGAACGGTGGTTTTAATGGAGAAGTGGAGGATCATCCTTACAGAATAGTACCTGGAGATGTTTTTGTTTTCACAGAAGCTAATCCTGAAACAATTTCTGACTGGCAGAAACTCAGATATGTATGTTTGGCTAAGCTTATAGACTATTATGATAATGGAAAAAGTTTTCTAGTTCAGGCTTCTAAGGAAATTCATAGAAAGGGAAGACATTTATTTGTTAGTTTCTCGATGAACATAAGGGAAAATGAAAGCATATGGAATTCATTGAAAATGGAAGGAAATTTGACTTCTTTTAAGCAAATCTTGTGCCCTGCTTCTCAGAATGAAAAGAATCGCAGCCTTTGTTCTGCTGAAGGAAATTGTTCTGTCTTTGAAAAATATGTTGAAGGAATTTCATCAGAGCTGAGTGAGTTGCAAAGGGAAGTAGTTTCTGACATTCTTTGTAAAATACAATGCAACCACAGGTCTTCTATGGAAATTATTTGGGGTCCTCCAGGAACTGGAAAAACTAAAACTTTATGTATTTTGCTTTACACCCTCTTGAAAATGAAATGTAGGGCTGTTATTTGTGCACCCAATGAGGTTGCCATTGAGAAATTAGCATCTCTTGTTTTGAAATTGGTAAAGGATCCCAATTCATCCAATAGGATTTTGTATGTTGGGGAGAGTACTGCTTCAAGTGTTTTTGCAAATGTGCAAAAGATATGTTTGTATAGCCAACAAATTGAAAGTCAGGATGGTATTTTGAAATTAATGAGTGCTTCTTTAGTATTTTGCACTCCTTCCAGTTCGTACAAGCTATGTTCAGTGCAAGCTCTAGTTGAGCCACCTACTGTATTAATTATTGATGAAGCAGCACAGTTGAAAGAGAGCGAGTCAATCATTCCATTAAAGCTGCCTGGGATTAAAAATACTATACTAATTGGTGATCACTATCAGCTAACACCAACCGTTGAAAGCAATGTGAGTATGGGTTTTTGTTTGGCCTTTTCGTGCATTTGTTTTTCTTTTCTAAGTTCCTTTTTTGTTTCTTTCAACAGGTTTCTGCTAGAGCTGCATTCGGAAGAAGCTTGTTTGAAAGGTTGATTTCAATTGGTCATCCCAAGCATATTCTGAATGTACAATACCGAATGCACCCGTATATAAGTTCTTTTCCGAATTCAGAATTCTATGATAACAAAATCTCAGACGCTCCTGATAAATGTCATGGAAAGTTGTTTCTTTCAGGCGCACCTTTCGGTCCTTACTCATTAATAAATGTTACTTGTGGAATAGAAGAAATTTGTAGATTGAGAAATAGCTTCAAGAATATGGTGGAAGTAGCTGTTGTGATGAAAATTGTTCACAAATTAGTTCAAGGTGATACCTTTTGTCTCCTATTCCTTTCTTTAAATCTGCTGTGAGTGAAGAAATTAGTTCTTTTACTTACCTTTTTTGTTCATTTTTTTTTTCTTTTTATTTTTTTCGAACTGGTTGCATTTAAAGCTTGGAAAGAACCAAGGCAGAAGCTTAGTGTTGGAATTGTTTCTCCCTACACTGCACAAGTTGTTGCAATTAAGGACAAAGTTGCACAAAAGTACAATAGACTTGATGGGTTTTCATTGAAAGTGAATACAATTGATCGTTTCCAAGGTGACCAAGAAGATGTAATAATATTTTCTACTGTGAAATGTCAAATTGATGAATCTGTTGGGCATGCTTTCAATAGGAACAGAACCAATGTGGCTTTGACAAGGGCTAGGTACATACAATTTTTCTTTTCATCCTGACATATACCAATTTTGTACTAAATATTCAAAGTGATGACTTTTTAACTGATATGCTATTGCAGAAGGTGTTTTTGGATTGTGGGAGATGGAAAAACACTTTCTAATATTAATTCTGTTTGGAAAGCACTAATACAAGATGCTAAGGATCGTAAGTGTTTTCTTAATGCTGAAGAAGATCAATACTTATCGAAGATTGTGTTAGAGGTTAAGGAAGAGCTTAATTGTTTTCACGACATGCTAAACCCCGATAGCATGCTTTTTAAAAATGCAAGATGGAAGGTGTGTGCAATGCTACTAATAACTTCTTATTTACCTTTTGATATGAGGTTTTTTTCTTATCCTTCATGTAATGTTTTCTGGCCTTAAATATTATCAGGTTATATTCAGTGATAATTTTAAGCAATCATTTGAGAAGTTGAAGTATTCTGAAACAAGAGAGCTAGTCATCAATATGTTACTCAGGCTTTCTTGTGGCTGGCGGCCTAAGAGAACAAACAGAAACTTAGTTTCTGATAATCCGTCACAGATGTTGAGACTTTTCAAGGTTAAAGATCTGTTCATTGTCTGTTACGTTGACATTATGAAATATGAACGCTACATCCAAGTCTTGAAAATATGGGATGTATTACATTTAGAGGCAATAAAAAATTTGGTTATACATCTCAAGCCTGTTTTTGATTCTTATACGGATGCTTTTATTAGTCGTTGCAAGTTCAAGTTCTTCGAGGGGTATGCACATTCTGATTTCTCCTAGTGCTGTCTACTAAATATAAGCATCACTCGTAAGTAAGCTACATACATAATACAAGTTTTTTATTTTTTGCTTCTGAGTTCAGGGATTTGGAAGTTCCTATGAGTTGGACATCTGATATCCCCCGTTACAAGTACCAGTTTCAAAGAGGAAATGGTGATTCTGATGAAACAGGCTTCATTGAGAGTTGCAAGGCAAGTGAAAGTGCGTTGCTTATGAAATTTTACTCTTTATCTAGTGGTGTTGCAAGACATATGCTTTCTGGCTGTGATGGAAATGAAATGGAAATCCCATTTGAAGTTACGGATGAAGAGAAGGAAATCATTCATTTCTCTAAAAGCTCTTTCATCCTTGGGCGATCGGGGACAGGGAAAACAACTGTTCTGATGATGAAGCTATTTCAGAAGGAGCAGCGTTACCATTTAGCTTCAGAAGGTTATCATGAAGTAGTTGAAAGCAGTTCTGTAAGTAGTGGGTGTGGAGTAGTGAAGCCGCAAAATATCCTGCGTCAAATCTTTGTAACAGTCAATGTTAGACTTTGTTACACTGTTGGCGAGTACATTTCTCGGTTGAAGAGGTAAGTTGCTTCTTAAAATATCTTTCCAAGTACTTCCGTTTATATCTATTTATGTTTTTACAATTTGAAATTTTATTTTCACAGATCTACTTGTGGTGGGAATTCTTCCTCAGAAGGATGTACAACTGAATTGGAAGACATTGACGAGATGTCACTTTTTGCAGACATTCCTGATTCTTTTGCTGAACTTCCACCAAGTTCATACCCTCTTGTTATAACATACAACAAATTCTTGATGATGCTGAATGGAACGGTTGGAAGATCTTTTTTTGGAACTTTTCCTGAACTTAGGGGACTGCATCGTGAAAATGAAAAAGTTTCTAAATCCATGACCTTGAAGAGCTTTATAAGAACAAAGGAAGTTTGTTATGCTAAATTCTGCTCATTTTACTGGCAAAATTTCAATAGAGAGCTGACCAAGAAACTGGATCCATCTACGGTATTTGCTGAAATTATTTCTCATATAAAAGGAGGTTCGCGGGTTGATTCCCAGGATGATATACTTAGTAGAGAGGATTATGTTTCATATTCTTATAATAGATTGTCTCATTTGAATGAAGAGGAAAGAGGCAGAATTTACAGTGTTTTTCTTGAATATGAAAAGAAAAAGAAAAGAAACGGGGAATTTGACTTGTCTGATTTGGTGCTTGACCTGCATCGTCGCCTTAGCAATGAAACTTTTGAGGGTGAGAAAGTGGATTTTGTATATATAGATGAAGTTCAGGATCTGACAATTAAACAGATTTCGCTTTTCAAGTATATATGCAGAAATTTTGAGGAAGGTTTCGTTTTTTCAGGCGATACGGCCCAAACCATTGCAAGAGGGGTTGATTTCAGGTTTGAGGATATCCGAGCTTTGTTCTACAGAGAGTTTGGAGCCTGTGAAAGAACAGGAAAAGGGAAAATTACAGACATATTCCATTTGAAGCAGAATTTCCGAACCCATGCTAGTGTTCTGAAGTTAGCTAACAGTATTCTTGAGCTTCTCTACCATTTCTTTCCAGAATCTGTAGATAAATTGGATCCTGAAACAAGTCTCATAAATGGCGAAAAACCAGTATGGGTTCACATGAAAAGTGGAGAAAATGAATTAGGATCATTCTTCGAAGGTGGCAAAAACAATGACAATGGAGTTATGGGGTTCGGAGCCGAGCAAGTAATTTTAGTGAGGGATGAAAGTGCAAGGAAAGAAGTTCTTAACCATGTGGGAAAGCGAGCACTGGTTTTGACAGTAATTGAATGCAAAGGCTTAGAGTTTCAGGTAAGATTTACATTCATTGTTCAATATTTGATGGCAATATTATTTTCCCCTTATGATCCTTTAATGCTTTATTTCAGGATGTCCTGCTCTTCAACTTTTTTAGTTCATCTCCTTTGAAGGACCAATGGGGAGTTATATATGGATATATGGAAAAGCAAAATTTGCCTATATTAACTGAATCAAAGCACTTTCCAACTTTCAAAAAGGGTAAATACAGAGCATTGTGTTCAGAGTTGAAGCAATTATATGTTGCTGTTACTCGGACAAAGCAAAGGTTTTGGATTTTTGAGACTGAAAGCTGCTCTATGCTTAATTACTGGAAAGAATTAAGCCTTGTCCAGATAAGGGAATTGGATTCCAAATTCCTACATGAAATTCAGGTTGAAAGCAGTCAAAAGGAGTGGAAAGCTCGGGGTATGAAGGTAAGTTTATTATTTTTAGTGAGCTATAATACTTTTTTGTTTGTTGTTTAAACCATCTCTCTCTCTCTGACTTTACTTACCATACTGTTCTGTTGTTTTTTACAGTTCTATTTTCAGCAAAATTATGAGCAGGCTAGATTTTGCTTTGAAAAGGCAGGAGAATCATATTGGGAAAAGTTGGCAACTGCTACTGGGCATGTTTATGCTGCTCGACAAATTAAGGGTTCAGATTCAACAATGGCTGATCTCTATCTATCCAAGGCCGCACATATTTATGAGTCAATTGACAAGAATGAATCTGCTGCACAATGTTTCTTTGAATTACATGATTATGAAAAAGCAGGTAAGCACACGAACACAAATATATCTGTTTATGTATACTTTAGTGCATATATAAATTTAATGTACATTCCTGCAGGAAATATTTACTTGGATAAGTTTGGGGAATCTAAACTAGAAGAAGCCGGTGAGTGCTTTCATCTGGCTGGATGTCATGAAAAAGCAGCTAAAATATATGCTCGCTGCGGATTCTTCTCCAAATGCTTATCTGTTTGTGCTGAAGGGAAATTATTAGAATTGGGACATGACTATGTACAAGACTGGCAAAAGAGCAATTTCCAGTTTGCTAAGAGTGAAGAAGTTGTTCAGAATTTCTTGGAGAAAGGAGCACTTCATTTTCATAGGATCAAGGATTCTGATTCATCAAAACCTATGATGAAATTTGTGAAATCCTTCCAATCGAGGAGTCATATGCAGAATTTTTTGGTGAGGATTGATCGACTATATGAACTTGTAGACTTGGAAATAGAGTGGGGGAACATTTTGGAAGCTGCAAATGTTGCAAGAATGAAAGGTGATGTTCATTTTGAAGTTAATTTACTAGAGATGGCTGGAAAACTTAAAGAAGCATCCAAGGTTGTGCTCTTTTATGTGTTTTACAGCTCTCTTTGGACGCATGGAAGTAAAGGATGGCCTCTAAAGCATTTTCCGAAAAAAGAAGAGCTTTTGGATAAAGATATAAGTTTTGCTAAGAATGCTTCACCTAACTTTCATGATTTTGTTTGTCTTGAGGCTAACATTTTATCAGATGAAAATGCGAACTTGCCTATGTTGAACAATTATTGGAATGGTTCTTGGAAATATGGAGGTGTTGGAAGTAAAATTTTATGTGCTCGAAAAATTCTTGATGCTTATCTCCATCCAATCACTTCAAAGTACAACTGCGATATTTTTGTTGCGGATCTAGTGAAGTCCACAGAAAGCAAAAGGCCCTGCAAGTATCTTTCTGTTCTAACTCTAGTTGAGCGCTGGAGTTTCTGGAAAAGTGCACTTGACAAAATTTTGTCATATGGACAAGGCGATAGCATTGGAAATTCTTATGGTGAATTCTTGATGAGCTACTTTGGTGTAATTCAGCAGATGAAAAGCAAGAAAACAAGATACCTTTTGCTTTGTCCTGAAGCCGCTTGGGTGAAGGACATTAACCTTCATTGTATTGAGAAAAATGGGAAGTCATGGATTGATGAAAGTCAGTTTCGTCATGCTGCAAAAATTTACTGGTCTTCTGAAATGCTCGTGGTCAGTTTGAAGGTTTTGGAACTTCTCGAAACCCTTTATTTATTTTCAGTTGATAATGCCTTTGAGTACTCCCAGTTCATGCTTCTGCTGAAAATATTCCAGGTTTCAAAGTCTTTGATCGATTCAAATTTATTGAGACACGAGGACTGCAGCAAGTTTCAAAGATTTCTGAAAATGAGTGTAGAGAACTACTTTGGCCATATCCATCCCTTGGATTGCCAAAAGCCATTGACTAAAGATATTATTTATCTAAGAGACAACCGTACATCAAAGGATTTATTGCAGGAAGTTTTCCGCAGGATCATTAGCTCAAATCCCATAAAAAGAAGAAAAATTGAAGAACTGATGATGCTGCTTCTTTCAGTAAATGTTTCTCCACAGATTGAAAGGATCTGTAGCAGTAGTGGTCCATTGCAACTGTTCATCAAGAATTTTAGAACAAATATGGATCCTTTTGATTCGACTGAAGATAGAGTAGGGGTGGCTCAGGCAAAAAACTTCCATGAGTTCTTACAAGAAACCCATTATACATTTTTCTCACCGAATTGCTATCTCTATTTTCTTGATCGCCTCATTGTGATGGTATCCTTTTTGAAAGGCTACTTCTTTACGTCCCGGCAATCATTGGTTGAATGGCTTTTGTGGAAGGGTTGGAATGTTCAACCGAATGTGGATTATGACTCTGATGATGAAGTGCAAACATTACTTAAAGCGATTAGTAATTTTGTAGCTAACTCAGTAAAGGAGATCATTGACAAAGAGATTGTCTATTGTGAGGGTGCAAAATGGATTGGCATGTACAAAATGAAAATCAGCTTCTACCCTATGTTAGTTCTGAGATTATTTGTAATATTTTGTCATCTATGCCTCAACTTTGATGAGCATTTTGGTTTGCTTGTCGATATGGTTTACAAGAGAGAAGTCAGTTCTTTATTGCCATGGAAGTTTTATGGGTCCTTAAAAAGTTTAAGGGACAATGTCATATGGAAGACAAAAATTCTAGTAGTTTCAGAAGCACTTAGAGGTATTGGGAATCCTCTAGTAATTGTGAATCTTCGAATGCATTGCGCAGAATTTTCATTTCCTGATGCATTGTTTTTGTACTTGGAAAACGGTTCAGCAACGCAGTGGAAACGAACTATGGCTAGTCAAACAAGACATTCTTAACATATTATTTCCATGGAGAAGTACACATTTTTCCAAGTTTGGATTGAAGGAATCAAATGGAAGAAGAGGCTGGCCGTTGAAGATTGAAAACATAAATTTATATCTCTCTCAGAATAAGGTAATATATTGATATAGAATTGAAAATTTAATCTTTCCTTATTATGTGAATGTATAGCAGCAGCAGCTAAGCATACAAACCTTTTCCATTTAAGCAGGACCTTGTGTTAGAATATATTCTCATAGGTAATGATGTGATTCGGCACTGCGATTCTCCTGAAAATTTGGATCTTTGTAAGGAGATAAACAATATTAGAGATCAACTCCAACAGCTTTACTCTGCATTGGATTCAGGGTAAGTGTACAGCTTGGGTCATTCTTTATAAGTTCCTTTCAAGGGTCACTTATGGTTTAACTATATAATTTGCATTTTTCTTTTCTTTTTTTTTTAAACAACTTCTGTAATCTACTTTGCGCAGTTTGTATGAAGTTGAAGATCTTAGAATGGTAGAGGAGCTTGGGAAGCTCCGGATTAGAAGAGAGATGATATGGAGCCTCTTATGAAATCATTTTTACAAGATGGTGAAGATAGCAGTAATGCTGAAAAATGAATTGGTGAAATCGCATGAGGTTCATGCTGATTTTATATTTTGAGATTCTGCAAACAGAAAAAAAATAGAAATCCATTATTCATTCGAGTAAAAGTATGTTGTTCCCTATCCAATCTCTCAAACAGGAAAGGATTAAAGACTTTTGATAATTGGAACCTTATCACTCCAAAGTAACCTCATCAGGATGCTCTTTCAAGTAATTAGATGAGCTGGTGCTTTTAATAAGGATAAGTTCAAACTAAAGCATTGTTTGGTTGGGGGAAATTGGAATTTCACAAAGTAGCATACTTTCATGTTTTGGACCAAATAAACATCTAACCTCTTTCATTTTCTTGAGCTCTTCTCGAATTTCTTCATTCAAATGCATATATTGTTAGTGCAATTGAATCTTTCCTTGAATAGCTTCGACAACTAATTTCGAATATGCATCAATCAAACAACAAGTCCACTACTGGTACTTGATTATGTCCATTGCCATTTTAACTGCCAGAATATCAAGTAATAAAGGATCAGGAATATCAATAATGCATTTAACTTTTCATTTAACTACTTTATCTTGGCAATTCCTAACTGCCACCACAATTGCTCAATAATTCATTTTCTTATCAGTTGCAAAAAAATGCCACCTCATCAGTTGTTAGGATAATAGTACTATTATAATATAGAGGGAATGATTATAATATAGGGCATCCTTTTGTTATTCGCCTATTTTGGACAGATTATTCTGTACGGACCTTGCCTGGGGGTTGTTTAACAATATGTATTCATCTTCTTCCATTTGCTGTTTTTCATTTAGTTCATTGTTGCTGCAGTTCACTTCTCTATCATCATTTGTTTCATTTTACTCCATTTGTTTGTAGTAGTCGTTTTGTTTTCCTCACATTTGGCGGGAAGAAGCTTGCTGGTCGTCTAATTTTTTAGCAGAGTGCTAATGATGATCATGAAAGGCGTATTCTTACAAAACTGAAACAGCAATGTGGTGGACAATTCACTTCAAAGATGGAGGGCATGTTGAGTTGAATAGATTATTTTCCTACTATAATGTTTACTCGTGGTGATTTCCTATATGTTTCTCCTCCATTTTTCCTCCATTTTTTTTGGGTAACCGATTTGACACTTACAAGAGAAAACCAGTCAAGTTTTGAAACATATCTTGGTAACAACCCAAATGCACATCCTGGAATTGATTTATCAGTTACTGTTCTCACAACTGGATTTTGGTCAAGTGATAAATCCTCAGAACCCAACCTCCCTGCAGAGATGGTAAACATAACATCTATGGTCGGGATGTCTTTTAAAATTTTATTCTATTCCTGTAATATTGATATTGATATTCCCTTTACCTTGAAAGCAAAGAGCAACAGTTGCAATCTTCCTTTCTTTTTTACTCAATTTATCTTCCTTCTAAATTGTAAATGCCAAATGATTATTATGTTATTTATTATGCATCCACTACTTTAATAACCCTAGTCACTCCATCCAAACGAGGGTTAAAGATAAATTGGGAATGACGTCTTTGAATACATATCAAGTCAATTGTAATGCAAAAAAGGGGCAAAATAGACAGCAGATTACAAGGTGAATTCCATTACAAGCATTTCTTTGCAAATATACAGAAAAAGCATAGTTGGCCTTTAGTTTTTGTGCAAATTTAGTCCAAAGATTTATAGTTGCTGGAGTTCATCTAAATCTGGTCTCATTGGATATTCGAAACCCCTAAGCACTGGCATGCACTTCAAATCTTCTGAATAAGCAGGAATCAACTAGTACCTCTTGTCCCTCCCAAACACCTTAGTCTCAAACTAGTTAAGCTTGGTTACAGAAATCCTATTCTTTTTCCTACCACACAATCTAAACAAATCATTTGCACAAACATTTCTTTGGATTTTCATTTTTTTTTTCAAACTGTGAAACCAAGTCTCAATTTCCAATTTCTGAGTAGGCTTAATTGTGCTATAAAATATAAGTGAATTAGGAAATTCCTAAGGAAAATGGAAAGCCAAGAACATGTTTGGTTCAAAAATCAACTTACGGAATATAGTGGGTTTTCAGTTAGGAATTACTCAATTGTAAGCTCATATCAAGCGAGCAACTAAAATTAACTGTTGTTTGTTATAGCTTGAAATGTACCACTACATGTTTTCAAAGAAACAAGAAGGATAAAAAAAAAATTTAATCATTGCATGAAAGATTAAAACTAAACTATTCAAATTTTTTCTTTTGACCAAGATCATATTGCCATTTAGGATCAATTTTCTTCTCATATGCCTAAAAATAAGCAAACAGAGAAAGCAAGAATTTAACAGGCAACTCTAGCTCATAAGGCTGCTAATATGTATGGAAAGAAAAGAATGCACATATAGCAAAATGTATCACCTTAATTGTGGTGGTATCGGCCAGTATCAATGATATGTGCATGATTAGGACACCCAACACTAAATGCAAATGATAAGTTCAATACTGAAATAGTTGGACAATTATGGATTAAAAAATTAAAATAAGAAATACAGACACAAAATTCCTTTGTAAGTTGCAACTCTCCAAATGTAATAAAAGTGGCTACAAGAGATCCTGCTGTTTCAGATAATTCTCCATCAGTGAAAAAAAAAAAAGCTATAAACAGTTGCAACAATGATAAAGTAACTAGGGTTGTCTCCAGAAATGTGTACACCTGAATAAGAGAACAATAAAAAAAAAAAAAAATGTCTCAAATTTATCTTCTCTTTGACTATTAAGTTAACAGGTAGTTTCAATAGAAAATTATGCTTGTGGGGGAAGAATTGATACAACTGAACCACCAAGTCAAATTGCTCTTCTTTTAATCAGCAATAACAAATTCTAACATGCAAAGCATGCCACTGCTAATCTAACAACTTGGAAGAAGAATTTTGTTTGTATGGACAAAAAGTTTGGTTTAATAGGAGTGCTTTAATCTGCCTAGTGAAAAATGGCCGTAGGTGGGCAAGTTCTCAAGTCTAATCGATTATCTACCCTTCTTATGTGCTCTAGATTTTTAACTTATTCCACTCATCTCAATTTCCTAGACTACCACTCATCCCCCCTACAGTGACTTTCATTGCCACTTATTCAGTAATCTAGATCAATAAGCCCTGAAGAATTTGTAATTTTATTTATTTATTGAGAGCGAGTTCTTGTGTGGAAACTAGTCAACCCTGTATGCCCATAGGTGGCAAGCTTCCAATATATGCAAGGCACCCACTTCACAAAGATCACTGTAATTAAAGGGAAATGATTCCAGTAATAGTTCATATTAAACACCATGCTAGTAAAATAAGACTGAGATCAGATAAGGGGCTTACAAATCCACACCTCAACATGATGGTAAAAAATATATTTAGGATAAATATTTCTTTTACAAGCGTGTAGAGAGTTAATTGCCAACTAACTCGTGAAAATAATTGAGATGTCGTATACTCCAAACCCTACTAGTTTGAGACCAAGACTTATGGAACATTTATTGAGAATTACTGAATGTTTATTAAGCACTGCTGTTTCTTAAACAATCTAAAGTTATGCAGAGTAAATCTAGTTCAAATCTATAAAACACTACAAAAATTAAAGGAATTTATGTAACATTTTGAATCCTAACTTTCCACAACAGAAATGCAAAATCATCAAATTAAGCAAAACAAACCAAAGAATCTATCTTCCTCGAACTAAACAATCTCAATCCTTAATTCCTCTTCCACAACAAATTTAATTTTTCCAAAAATAATCAGAGACCAATTGAAAAAAAAGAAAGCCAAACCTTGTTCTTCGTGTAGATATAACAATACAACCAGTTTCATCCCCAACAAGGCATTTGAAAATGCGAGCAAGGCGAACAGGGCACTGAGACAATGACATAGGAGCACAATGAGGCTTAGGAACAGGGGCAGGCTTGGAGCTAAGGACCTTAACTGTGAGATTGTGACCACTAATGCCTGGTTTTAGTAAACTGAAAAATGGCTCTCTCTCTCTGCGGTAGCAACCATCACTGAAAGTTTTAATCAAAAGAGATGATTTTGGGATTAAGAAATGATATCAGACAGCCATTATATTTAGACTCTGAAATTCAAATTAAAAGTGAAAAATGGATTGAACCCGAGATTTTGAATGAACTAAGCCACAAGCTACACAGATCCAACAGCCACCTCTTCTGCTGGATTTTCAAAATTCGGATCCTTAACATCAAAAACTTCCTTCTCGAATCTGATCTCGACTTCTGAATAATTGTCTTCAACTTCAGAACTTCCTTCTTCCTACCCAACTATTCATGGCAGAGAGGATCAACAACTTCTTGGTATTTTTTCATACATTTTTGCCAGCTATAAGCACAAAAAGAAAGAGTAATTATATAAAATTAAAAATTGCATCATTGAAAACCTCAAACAAATGGTGTGCAGAATTTTTCTACCTCACACTCCAGCCATCATGAAGCAGAGAAGCTGCTAATGCAATTCCAGAAATGCCAACCAGAATTCTAGGCACAAGTGCATTGTTATCCTCAATTATCTCACTGGTATAAAATGGATTCTTCCATCTGCAACAAAAGCACAAGAGAGAACAACTTTCAGTCCACCTCAATTTAAGTTGCAAAATCCCAAGCGATACAATAAAAACCAAAATAGAGGCAGAAAATACATCTGGAAAATCCCAGGCGATACAACAAAATCCAAAATATACTTTTCATAGTTGACACAGTACAATCCCTCGTAGTCAGCACAATAAATGTCCCCATTGGCAAGAATTCTGGAATCATTAGGTCTCCTTACAATAATGATAAATTAAAATTCATTGCATATACTAAATGCGGTAATTTTTCATCTGCAATATTCTTATTGTTGCTATGTAATCACATGACTAAAACCCTAAAAATGGATCCCAGTTTGAGTTCAGTATAAGCAGCAGAAATCCTTCATCATTTTCCGCACTAGAAATTAAAATAACTTTTGATAAAATTGTTATTCATACCTCTTGAATCTAAGATGAAGTTAGTTGATCGGCGATTGTGGCAAACCGACGATAAGATATCGACGGCCAAAGAATGAACGAGGAGACGAAAGGTAACAAACGCGGACAACACCTTAAGGCATGCTATGGCATTACCGTTTTCCCCTAGGGCGAGGCTAAGCAGCTTTCTTAAACACTTCCAGAACAAATAAGAAACCACCATTCATAGTATCTTGAGTTACATATCAAACTAATCGAAAACCCTAAATTGAACTAACCTGGATTTTGCTCTCCGACGAAGACAAGGTGAAGAATCTTCTTCGCCATTTTTGTTGCTTCTGACAGACACCAAAACCCCACGATAAATTTCTACCTGTGATGATACGCCGCCGGAGTCGATGGCCGGACTCCCAAGAAGTAGGGCGAGGTCGACTCCCATACAGTAGGGCGAGGCAGTTTCAGCAAACGTTAGATTTACATGTCTGCCCCGTTTCTTTTAACTATTAAAATTAGCAGTTTTTTTACCTTGAACCCACTTAAAACAGAAATAGTTTTTTTAACCCATAAGGAAAAAAATTAATGTTCATCCATCGAAGCTAAGAATTTGGGGGTATTTTTCAGGGATGGCATAGGACAGGGATTTTCCATTTTTTGTGGGAATCCAACTCAAATAGGGAGGAGACGGGGGTATTATTTTTCCCCATATGATCGGATGGGGCATAATTTTTTTCTATTAACGAAAATGGGGTGGGAATGAATTTTATACTCCCCTCTCCATGGGTTTCCCATCTTCAATTTTATGGGATCCGCTAATATATAATATTTTATATTATAGTAGTAAATGAATTAAAATAGTATTATAATAATTGGTGTAGTGTATAATTTAAAAAAATTAAATTTTCTATTAATTAATTAATTAAAAGCTAATTTAATTAATATAGAAAGTTATATATATTTTATATATATTTTCTCAATGAATGATTTTATTTTATGATTTTTTCATTTAAAAAAAATAGTAATTGAATTGGAAACCTGATGCAGCGGAATAATCAATAGAAGATTCGAACTCTATTAAACAATACAATCAAACAAGTAAATAAAGATTGATAAATAAAAATCATGTTTAGTCTAAGAATACCCATGAATTTTATGAACATGTAACCGTTGCAATCCATTGAGAGGGGCACCAATACCGAACTAGCAACCGCCGAAGATCCATTGATTCATGAAGAATGCCGGACAACGACCTTCCTAAACACCGTTAAGATGCGAGGCAAATACCGGTATTCAAGGCTCCAAAATTCAACAATGAACCTCTGGGAAAAATAGAGAAAATTAAAAAAAATCACCCTCACTTTACAAGATGGCCGTGGCCTTTAAATAGAAAAGAAAAAAAAAACCTAATCTATTAATCTAATTTACACCCTCCATTTTTAAAACCCTAATTTATTAATCTAATCTACACCCTCCATCATTCTTCCTGTCTGAGAAAAACTCGTCCTCGAGTTAAGGTGTAGGTTTGCCACGATCAAATGGCCTATGGAGTAAAAGCTTTTCAATTGCTTTGCTAATAATATATTCACTCTTCTGCTCGGGCACCCTAGAAAGCTGAAAAAGATCATCAGAAAAAATAAGGCACCTTGCCCTTTTGGACTCCAGAGCATTCAGTTGCAATAAAACATGTCCAACACGAGGTAATATAGAAGAATCACGTGCCAACCAGCCAACAGTATCCAGATTTTGTGAATTCGGAATAGCTCCAATCACAAAGACGGTTCCATGGGATGGTTGATAACTAAGGACACCAGAAAATGCTGCTGGGATTCTTATGCAACCAATTGTATCAGTACCCAAAGCAACATCAGCTATCTCAGTAGCAACCAATTGTTCCACATATACGGCCTTGCAAATTTTATCAAGGGAAAAATTCTCACGGAAGGAATCGAGGGGCGTAACATCAATGGTCTCCTCTGGATCATCCGAGTAAACATCAAACACCGGCGGCTTTGTCCAATCGAAGTCCACATCAGTCTCGATTTTCTTCAATGTCATAATTGCAAATCTACAATCAAGGATCGGTCGCTTAATGGTAGGAATTAAGCGATAGGCTTTGATACCAAATTGATGCAGTGGAATAATCAACAGAAGATTCGAACTCTATTAAACAATACAATCAAACAAGTAAATAAAGATTGATAAATAAAAATCATGTTTAGTCTAAGAATACCCAGAAATTTTATGAACATGTAACCCGTTGCAATCTGTTGAGAGGCGCACTAATACCGGATTAGCAACCGCTGAAAATCCGTTGATTCGTGAAGAATGCCGGACAACGACCTTCCTAAACACCGTTGAGATGCGAGACAAATACCGGTATTCAAGGCTCCAAAGTTCAATAATGAACCTTTGGGAAAAACAGAGAAAATAAAAAAAAACCACCCCCACTTTGCAAGACGGCCGTGACCTTTAATTAGAAAAGGAAAAAAGAAAACCTTAATCTATTAATCTAATCTACACTCTCCATTTGTAAAACCCTAATTTATTAATCTAATATACACCTTCCATCAAAACCAAACGGCACTTAATAATCCAATAACCCTAAACTCAGAATCTGCATTTAGCACAAGTGAGAGATTTGTGAGTCTTCATCTTCATCCTAAAACCTTGGAAGCATTAACATGTACACAAGAATGGTTATTTACTAAATTAAAAAGTACTCAATACTAAACATATAATTAATGCATCATTTTCTTTATTAGTTTATAGTATACAAATTAAAGGTATTATTTTTATATTTTGTGATCCAATAATTAAATAAAATTAATATTAATATTTTTTTAAAAAAATTAAAATGGGAATTGGGGAATCCATAAAAAATAAGAATCTCTACATGGATGGGAATAAAAAAAAAATTATTCCTATAAATGAGATGGAGATAGGAATGGTGAATAAATTATATAGGTGGGATAGGGATGAAAAATGTATCCTGCCCCACCCCACCCATGCCCATCCTTTTGTTTATTTTCTGTGTTCCACCTTTTGATAAACTTCCCTGTTATATATGTTCAAGCTATTATTTAATGGTATTTAGCAGGGTAATCAATAAAAGTATTTGGTAAAAGTAATTAAAAAAAGATAAGATAATTAAATGGACTATTTTTAATTGGATCAATTTATTTATTATCTTTATTTTTTTTGTCTTTTCAAGTCCCTCTAAACTAATTTTCTACACTCTTAAGATTTTCTATTCACCGTACCCTTCCCTATTAATACCTTTTTTTTTTTCCTTCTTCTTTTTATCCTTCCTTTATTTTTTTTTCTCTTTTCTTTTTC
>CATIWJ010121969.1:0-43337 GCA_949640765.1 Croton laevigatus | reverse complement strand
GATGACAAATTTGAGGAGAAAATAATGGCATAAAACTGGGCTTTGACCCACGATTTTGAGGAGAAAATAATGGCATAAAACTAGGCTTTGACCCACGATTTTAGCCTACAATATTATTATATTCTTTCTTTTCCTTTTGTATAGCAGTAACAGAATCTTCACTTTCAAATTGTGGTGATGCATGTATGTTGTCACGACTCACTGAAGAGGATATTCTAATTACAAAAATTCATAACATAGCCAACATTAAGAACACTAAATTTGATATACATTCAAAGGAAAAGATCGAGGAGACAAAACTAATGGTATTGAAACTATGACCTAAAGCTGGTTGGAAGTCATTAGAAGTAGTCAGTACTTTAATACACATGTACAAGCTACTCTAGTGATGGGTCATGAAGGTTCAATTCGATTGGAGTTCATTGATTGATCCACTTACTAATCGGTGGTGAGGTGTAGACGGTGGCGAATATGGTGCTGATGCCTTTCTCTCTCTCCCCTTCTGTTTTCCGATCTCCATTATAGTTCTAGCACACATCGATCGTTGTTCGCTTCATTTTACGGCGTTGTCATTGGGAGTGGTCATGTCGATGACATTTGGATTGACAACTACAATGATGGTTGGTGTGGAAGAAGTGGAGTTGATTCTGAGACATGTTTTGCAAAGTTTGTCCCTCCTAGGTTCAATAAATGGCATGTCCGCCTTAGGATTCGCCTCGAATGGGTGGATAAAATGTGGGAGGCGGAGTTGATCGAATTGCGGAAATTCTTTAAAACTTTTAATAGATTAAAGAAAAAAGTAAATATATTTTGATATAAATATATAATGGATTAAATTGCGGATATTTTTCAAAAATCAGCTCGTATGGATCAAATTAAAGTGGATACTTGCGGTGTAACCATCATCAACCGTATTCCGTAGAAAGAAACATTACTCCAATGGACATGAGAAAGTCTAAAAAAGAGACCTTTTATCGTAGTTTAAAAAAATTCTAATGATCTATTTCAAAAAAATATTAAAATGTTTATCAAACATGAAAACAAATTTGAAGCCAATGTATAATTCCCTAAAAAATCAATCATTCTACTTTAAAGATTTATTTATTTCTTTAATATTTCAAAAATTACGATGCTATATTCGAAATTTCAACGATCCAGGATCCAACGGATCTAAAAAAAACAACATAAAAAAAAGAAATAAACAAAAGAAAGAAAAGAACAAAAAGACGTATAATCAAAAAAGGAATTTCTGTTTTCGGACTCGGTCTCAGACACGGAGGGAGGAAGAAGAAGAAGAAACGAGAGGAAGAGGGGAATAAAAAAAAATAAAAAAGAACAATTGAGATTTGATCATCTTCCTTCACTATATTTTCAAAAATATATGGTTTTGGTATTTCTTTTACACACCTTATTTTTACGATAATTGACTACTCATCCTCTAATTTTGGTTTTCTTTTGCCCTCCACCACCTCCAACCTTAAACACCTCTCTTCCGTTGTGCTTTCCGTGTTTTCCTTCATCATTTAGTCCATTTCTCTCGTTTAGATCTATAAATCTTCGAATTCTCAAACCACCATCTCCGCCACCACTGGGCGGGTTTGCAGATCCAACGCCGATTACGTTCTAAAAGGTTTGGGAATCTATGGATGATTTTCCTGGTCTCCTGGCTCGGGACTTTGGGTACAAACCCCAAGGTAAATCCGCTCCTATGGCTCCGCCTCGTAATAACAACAGTACTACTTCTAGCTTCTCCTCCGTTAATTTCGGTCTTGGATCCGGTGTTGCTCCTGTCCATTCCCGATCTTCTTCCGCCTCCGGCAAATCTGCTCCTGTCTTTGATGATCACGATCGTAGCCCTAGTGATGGATTCATGTTCAACGATGTATTTGGTGGACCTCCTAAGTATACGGAATCGCGTGGTGGTGGAAGCGCGGGTGGTGGTGGAACTGTTTCTTCGCCTTCTGCATTTGATTATGATTCCATTTTCAAGGACCAAAACGCTAAATCGGCTTCCCTGCCGGTTTTTGATAAGCCAGTTTATGATGACGATATGTTCGATGGATTGCCTGGTATGAAGAGTGCATCAGTGGGTCCGCAATCGGCCAGGTTTGAGAATGTCTTTGCTTCGATGGGGACTTCGTCGTCGCCCAAGAATAGGTCGCAAAACAACATTTCGGCATTTGATGATCTGTTGGGAACTTTAGGTAAAAAGGAGACTGAATCCAAGAGAGATACTTCCAAAGTGGAGAACAATTCAGCTGTTTTTGACGATTTGCTTCCTGGTTTTGGTCGCAGTAGCTCCCCAAGTATTAACAGGTATTTGATTTCTGGTTTCCATTTTTGGATTTGTAAATCAAGTGGTTACTCTCAGTTGCTTTGCTAATGATCGACATTTTCTGTTATCCTTTCAGCTACTTATGCTAAGGTCAATTATATTAGTTTATTTCATTTAACATTATAATTGTATGAATACGCAGATATATAAATTTTCGTAGTTTTACTATCATTTAGGTTCGTATTTTATATCATCATTGTGATATTAGAAACCTTTACAAATGCTATGTGGTTTTTTTGCTTAATCCAGTATTTGATTTTTGGTCTTATAGCATATGGTGCAATTATGTTTTCCTACGAATTATTGTGTTATATTTACGATCAATGTTTATGTTATAATAATATATTTTTAGTGCTAAATATATGCATGAACACCTCATGTATTTTTTTAGCAGATACCATGGGCTTTTGAAGACATGCTTCAAATATTGAACACTTTAGCTATTTATTGAACTGGGACAATATAACTTCCATCCTAAGTGTGTAAATTGTGAAGTCACCAAGTTGATAAAGTTGATCAAATTATAATGGTGAAGTATAGCGTTTAAAATTGGAACTTGCTATGTGTACTGAATACTTATTTGTACTTTTATTCTGTCTGCAAGCTTTGAATGCTATGTATCGACTGGAATGAGCGTGAAGTTTCTAAAAATTTGTGATGAAGAGTCCTAGTTCAGCACACTGATAGAGAAGAAGAAAAGTGTCAGGCTGTCCATGGCAGAAGTAACTCTGTATAATTGAACTATTAATTGATTGCATATATAGGGTTTACATGTGATGTGAGTATGCTATGTATGACTGCTTGACAGCATTATTTATGGTGTTGAAAATGAAACTTGATTGAGTTGAACTTTGGTTTTGGTAACCTGATAGTTCTTTTCTCTTTTTCAAGGTAACACTGCAGTAATTGATTTAAATAATCGTAGCTGTAAATGACAATATTTTATGACTTCTATTATTTTTAACTCCAATGAAATATGCTTCTACTTTGAATCGAGATGCCTGATTTATGGTTCTGTTTTTTAACCAGTTGCTAATATATTGTAATTTTTCAGTTCGTAGTTCTCTTGCAATTAGCATTTAATTTTGTTTTGTGGGCGTATTTTTGTTTTGTTTACTAGCAAACATGTAAAATGTTTTAACAGACCAAAATATCCCTTTTGCCATTCATTTTCCTTTCTTTCACTTCTATTCTTTTGCCAATTCTAGTCATTGCTTATGCTACTTCGGGAAAAGAAAGTATTAGCCATTGCATGGGTCTTTGGTTATTTTCAATAAGAGAAACGTACATGCTTTTTATTTATTTATTTTTTTTCTGTGGATTTGTAGATTAATCTAACTTCTTTGTTCCTTGTGTTCTTGAGATAAATAAATTGAATTGTAATGCTTGCTGCTTTTCCCAGGTCAACATCAGAGTCCACTCAATCCCAGAAACAGCCTTCGGCTTCAGTCAGGATTTCCTCCAGCATAT
The DNA here is from genome assembly GCA_949640765.1 of Croton laevigatus. Classification (NCBI taxonomy): domain Eukaryota; kingdom Viridiplantae; phylum Streptophyta; class Magnoliopsida; order Malpighiales; family Euphorbiaceae; genus Croton; species Croton laevigatus. The sequence goes on along the minus strand of CATIWJ010121969.1, from coordinate 39,532 downwards.
TGGAAGACCCGTTTGTAGTCCTAGAGTCAACTTCAACCCCTGCAGTTTCGTCCTCTGGTTTGTATGAAGATCCATTGGAAGAAATTAATAAATTAAGTAGCTCTGGAAGCACAAAGGTCAATAGTTCATCCGTTAACAGGGGAGCATTTGATGATGTAGATTCCTTTGATGATCTTGGAAAATCTGCACCCCCAGTTTCTTCCGGAATTAACAGTAGAGCAAAAGACAGGAGCCCTTTAAGAACTGGAACAAACAAGGGTGGGAGTTATGCTCCTGCCAGTAAAGAACCAGTTGACAAATATCCAGTGGATGAGGCTGAAGGCTATGCACAGAAGAAGATGCCTAATGTTGATTTTGAGGAATCCAATGAAACCTTATTTGGAGTGCCTTCTTCAACAGATTTTCAAAGATCTGTTGGCCAAAACACATCCCCTCCTTCATATGTGAATGCTGGTTCTAATGATGTAACTTCACCTCCAAGATCTGAAGAATTTTCAGAATTACCTGATGATATTTGGCTTACTGTATCTGAAGTTCCTCTTTACACTAATCCTACAAGTGCTCCTCCCCCTTCAAGACCCCCTCCTCCTAGACCACCTCGGACCTCACATTCGAAAAAGAAGGTGAATGAATATGCTTTCTCAAATTCTTCTTCCTATTCTCAAAGCCCCAGGTCATCTCGGGCAACAGCATCTCAAATAGATGAACTTGAAGATTTTGCTATGGGTAGAAGTCGGAGCAATGTTAATGAACATGCTGATGTTCTATATGGGGAAGATGTGGAAGCAAATGCATCTTCTGCCGCAGCATCTGCTGCTGCCATGAAAGAGGCCATGGATAAAGCAGAGGCAAAATTCAGACAAATGAGAGAGAGGGAGTACCTAAAGACTGCTAGAAATAGAGAAGGCGGTCAACTTGATAAGGATATGCAAGAAGCTCAGCAAAGAGAATTAAGAGAAAAGCAAGAGAGGCTGGACCGTGAGAGGCAACAAAGGGAAAGGGAGGAGGAAGAGAGAGAACAGAGGAGACTGGAGAAAGAGAGGGAGAGAGCTCGTGAAATTGAGAGGGAAAGAGAGGAGAAAGAAAGGGAGAGGAGGCTTGAAAGGGAGCGTGAGCGAGCAAGGGAAATGGAGAGAGAAAGAGAGAAGGCCAGACAAGCTGTAGAAAGGGCTACTAGAGAGGCACGTGAAAGAGCAGCTACTGAAGCACGCCTAAAAGCTGAAAGGGTTGCTGTAGAAAAGGCAGCTGCTGAAGCACGAGAGAGAGCAGAAAGAGCAGCAGTTCAGAGAGCACAAGCGGAAGCCCGTGAAAGGGCTGCAGCAGAAGCAAAAGAAAGAGCGGAAAAGGCTGCTGCAGAAGCAAGAGAGAGAGCGGAAAAGGCTGATGCTAGGCAGCGAGCAGAACGAGCCGCTGTTGAAAGGGTTGCGGCGGAAGCTCGGGAAAGAGCAGCTGCTGCTGCAAGAGCAAACCAACAAAAGAACGATAACCAACAGAAGAATGATGATGATCTTGAATCATTCTTTAGCTCTCGAGCAAGTAGTGCACCAAGGCCTAGAGCTAACTCATCAGTAAGCATCAATGTTATTCATGTGTGTTGTCCCCTGTTTACTAGTTGTATAATATAAGTAGGTTAATTCATCAACCTATACTGCAGGATCCTTTCTTTGATACCCAGAATAAGGGAGGGTCTGAACCTGCCAGAAGGACATCTGTGGGAACAACATCTAGCATGAAGAAAGCTTCTTCAACTACTAATATTGTTGATGATCTATCTTCAATTTTTGGAGGTGGTTCATTATTTTTTTTCATTAGAATGTATAATGTTATTGAGTTGTAGATTGACATAACTCCTTGTGCTTACAAAAGCTGGTGGAACATCTGGAGAATTCCAAGAGGTTGAAGGGGAAACTGAAGAAAGGCGAAGGGCTAGGTTGGACCGCCATCAAAGAACTCAGGAGCGCGCAGTATGTTATTTAATATCAACTTGAGAGCTGTGCAATGCTGCCTTTTTTTTAATACATTATCTTGACTTCTAATTTTATACTGTGATCATGCAGGCAAAAGCATTGGCTGAGAAGAATCAACGGGACCTTCAAGTTCAGAGGGAACAAGCAGAGAGACATGTAAGTGATGTGGTGAACTTAAGAGAATTACTGCTATTTGAACCGTTTTGATTCTCCTACAAACAGTTTTTTCCCAACAAATAGTTAAGAAAGCCTGGGAATAAGAGTGTTTTAATCAATAACCTTCAAGTAGATTTCGCTTAACTGAATATATGAATAATATTGATTCATTATGATGAAATCAATATAGTACATCCTGCATCATGGGGCAAGGACCCAGGGATAGAGAAACCACTTATATATAATTGGGACGAAGACATTCTTGTGTTATACTAGTGTCTCGCATTGATTTTGTGAGAACTTGATACAAGTGAATAAGGCTTGGGCTCCTCTCCAACGGCTAGCTTTAGGGCTGAGTCCTTAGCTGCTTAACTGCTTAACTGCTTAGTTTGTATGCTAATTTGGGTCATGATATGTTGTGCTAATGTCTTTTTTTGGGATTTTTGTGCTTTTTGTTTGCTTGAATTTTCTTTAAGCTCTCTATATTCTATTACTGGAATATGTTAAGTATGTCCATTGTGGTGCCATGTGGTTGAGGAAGGGGGTGTGGATTAGGTAAGTGTGGTGCATGCTGTGAGGTTTGTCAAATGTCTAATAAGAAAATTGACAATACTGATGTAAATGTAAGGAATTTCTAATCATCTGAAATTGAAGTCTGTCAGCCTCTTTCTTTTTAGCAGCATGTTTCTATAGAGTCTTTAAGTTTCTGGCTTCCATGTCATCCATAAGATAGCCAAACAAGTGAATTTCTCTCTGTCTGCCTTTTTGCAAGACCTCCACTATGAATAATGAACTGACTTCTCTCGTTGTTATGACCATTCTTTCATTTCAACAAATTGTCTGATTGGCTTTTTTCCCCCTTTTCTAGTTGATGCAAGTATATATATATATATATATATATATATTTTCTGTAGGTTGACCGAATAAAAGAGAATTTGATTGGATATTGTTTGCATTTCACTTCTTTGGGAGTTACTGATATGGAGATACAATTTGATTGGATATTGTTTACACTTCTTTTCTTTGGGAATTACTGATGGATAAACTCCTTGGTCTATTGGTGGTATTTTTTTTAAAATTTTTTTTAGCATGATGCTTAATATGGATCTTTGCTGATGACAGAGAATCGCTGAAACACTGGATGTTGAGATCAAGCGTTGGGCTGCTGGAAAAGAGGGGAATTTACGTGCTTTATTATCAACATTGCAATATGTGCGTTTGTATCATTTATATTGTGGATTAGATGTGCTTGGTACTAATGAATTGAACTGTTGAGTATTAGTTTTAGCTTTTTGTTATATCTTCTTGCAATGGATTTTGATATCTGGCTCATCAACATTTGCAATTTTGAGTTTTACTTTTGCATTATTATCTAACTCTTGACAATTATCATTAATATATGTAAATCATGTGTGTTGCACAATTTTGACATGAGTTTAATTTTTACAGTAAAAATGTTAATTGGCAATTAATTGTTATAGTCATATTCCTGGATTTATTATTGTGGAACATTAAGGGTTGCATTTCTGTTAGATTCTGTCTCTATCTATCAATTTTTTTCTTCCTTTTGATATTATAGTTAAGGTACTTTGTGAAATTTCCGATTATATTGTTACAGATTATATCAATATTTTTTAATGACGGCCTTATGATATTTATTCACAATAATCAGGTGCTATGGCCTGAATGCGGTTGGCAGCCTGTTTCATTGACCGATTTGATAACTGCTGCTTCTGTTAAAAAAGTTTATCGAAAGGCAACTTTATGCATTCATCCTGATAAGGTGCAACAAAAAGGTGCCAACCTTCAACAGAAGTATGTTGCTGAGAAGGTGTTTGACTTGTTGAAGGTAATTTTCCAATCTTGACTCTATTAATGAATTTTATCTTGTCTATTTAGCATGCATGCAAACTCATTTGCAATTTTACATTTTATTCTATAAACTTGGTTATGTTCTAGTCAAGTTGTTTGAATAATAAATTCTTAGTGCATCTTTTGAGGCTATATAATCAACTTGAGTTCTACCTACTTTAAATTCAAACATTAACATTTACTTGCAATGCAAATGATGAACTGAATGACATATTAATTTATTTGAACTCTATGTTGCCTCTAGAATTGGACGTTAATAGTTTGGTTGGCTTGGTTGGAATGTTCTCATTTTATTTTTCTCATGTTGAAATAGGAAGCATGGAACAAGTTCAATTCTGAGGAGCTATTTTGAATTCCTCTGGTGAATATTTTGCTCTTAAAAAACTAGATTTGGCAAATATGCTATTTGTTGGTGTGCGGATATGAACAACGAGCGTCCGCATATGTATTCTTGTATCTGCCACAGTTAGTGTTGCATCTTCTCTGTTGATGACATTGCGCATAAGAGATTCCATTTGCAGTTGTCGAAATGCCTGAAGGGGAGAAACAGTCTCTATGGTTGAGGCAGCTGATGTAAAGTGATGTGATGTTCCTCCGTCGGTAACTTACCTGAAAGCTGGAATTGTTTCTCTATGTAGAGTATCATTCAAGCACACCCCATTTGAGTTAGATGAGAGGGGGTTTTTTGTGTCAATTCTTTTCTATAATTATATATAATCTATATATTGTGTTTTTTTCCCCTTTGGTAGAGCACATGATATTTCTTTATTGATGTCAAAATGACCTTATTATTGGCTTTGTATGATTGTTGGGCTGATGATGACTGTTATGTACGTTTTATACATAATATATTGTTCAGGTGACATTGGAGATCACGGGAGCTTTCAAGTGGTTTTTAATTTGATTAAGAAGGATTGTTCTTTTTTTTTTCTTGGTAGAGACAAGTATTGTTTATGTAAGATGACTTGGGAATCAATTGTAAAGATGCCTTGCTCTTTGTTCTTGTTACGGTTACTAAGTTTCTGTTGTTGTTAGCTAAGTGGGATTCAAGATTCAGATAATCTTGTGCATTAATTTATGGCTTCTCTGAATCTAGATAATAAGATTCCAACCTTTGCTTTATGTTGAAAATAGGTTGAAGGAAAGGGATCATTTTTAACTCTGGCTTCTATAATGTTTGCTTTGATAATATTAACACTTTCAATTTTAATAATGTAATTAGAAAACTCAATTCAACATTTTGCAGTCATTTGTTAACTTCTGCGTTGGTATTTGTGTGATTAAGAACTCTTTGGAATGGTACTTGAGTGATGAGTCCTAATTTGTATAAAACAAATAATTTTCAGCTCCTAAAAGTCAGTGTTCATACTACTTTCATGTTTTGCTTCCCCATTCTACTACTACTACTACAATATTTTCAGGTTTTGGGAGTAATAAAATATTGTAAATTTTAATCAATATTGTAAATTTTAGATTACTCTTCCAAGAAAAAAATTGTATTCATAAGATTTGTGGTAAGCAAATGGGTCGGTAAAACGGTTGATTCGGTCAAAACAAGTAGAACAAATCAGACAAAAATATCTGCAGCATAAATTTGGCCAAAATGGATAAAATTTTGGGGTCTCAGAGAAATAGTTCTTACAAATAAAAATAATTTAGAAAAGAATCTCATTATATAAGATAATGTAAAAATTAGTAACTTACAGTAAAAAAAGACATTTGATCAATTAATTATGTAAAATTAGCTAACTGACTCAAAAAATAATCACACTTTCATTTTGAGAGAGTGTATTACTCCATTCTATAAATACTTTAAAAATCAATATTAATTAACACCCCATATTAAATAATTCAAAATTTTAATAAATAAATTTTAAAAACACATTTCAATTTTAAAAAGTTTGCCATGAGACTCTCTATTAGGATTGAGTCCTTGTTATACTTTTACAGTTCTACTCGCTACTTGGGTTCGATTTAAAGCAGCAAGTCTAGTTAAATCCAAACCGAAACCTAATTAATGCCAAAACATCTTTATAATGAAAAATTAAACTAATATTTTACTATAAAAAATGATACATCATTCATTGAAAATGTAGCATTCTCTTCAAATTGAAAGTCATTCCACTTTGTTTCAATATTATTGCTGCGTCCAAACATATAGGAAATGACATCAAATTTTCTTATTTTAATTTTTTAAAAGTATGAAATTTTTTTATTGGTCAATAAAAAATATGAAATATTAAGGTCTCAAATTACTCCTAAATTTGTACACAGTTTTCAATTTCATCTAATCAAAGTTGAAATCATATTCATTCCAAATTTCTTCTCCAACTATAATTTTAACATTATCAATTGGTTGCGGAATAGGTAGAGAAAATGGATTTTGAAAAAGAAGTTCCTCCATCCTCAAACATCTCATTCATTCCCGCTCCATATCAGTGGTTGTAGTTGACTCTATCTTAAACAACTATACTCTACCAACCACCTGATTTTTAGGGGGGTTTGCTTAAAATCCGCAACTAACTATATCACAGTTTTTTTATTTTTCGAAAATTAGCTATATCACACTTCCCAACCATAACTTATTAGAACAAAAAAAAAAATCTCAGTAAGATGGCAAGCCTACAGCAAGAACACGGCATTCCGACTGTTAGCTTGGACGCCGTTTATACCCCTGATCACCAGGTATAATAATCATTATTATAATTTTATTTTGGAAACTTTCTAGACTCACTGGTTTTGAATCCATTTTCAGAAACTTGGATGGAGAACTTTTTTTATCATACGTAGGACCTGGATTTATGGATTCTTTGGCTTATCTTGATCCCAGCAATTGTAAGTTTTCTTGTTTATTTATCCATATTTGAGCAAACATAGTTTAATTTAATTTATTATGCCATTTTGCAGTGGGAACTGATATGCAACCAGGTGCTAACCATGGTTTTGAGATGAATCAATTTGATACCAACAATATTATTAATTATTCATAATTACAATTAATTAACTGACATTATTAATCAAATTTTCAGCTTTTATGGATCATACTTATTGGGATGATTTTCACTCTCACTATTCAGTCTCTGGCAGCAAATATTGGTGTGAGCACAGGTATTAATCCAATAAATTAATTGTGTTTTTGAAGTTGAGAATCTAATTATCAGGTAGTAATCCAATAAATTTATTGTGTTTTTGAATTTGAGAATCTAATTATACAATTTGAGTATCAGGAAAACACCTATCTGAATTGTGCAAAGCTGAATACCAGAAGTTTGTTTATGGCTGTTAGCAGAAGTAGCCGTAATACCTGCAGATATACCCGAAGGTATTTTTTTTTAAATTCTTTGCATTTTATTTAAACAGTGATTGGAACGGCTTTTGCACTCAATGTACTATTTAAAATTCCTTTGTGGGCTGGAGTTATTTTGACTGGTTGTAGCACTCTTCTCCTCCTCGGTTTACAGAGACATGAGCTAATTAAATTCAAATTAACATTTTTAATTCATGCCGTAACTTTTATTAGAAATCATTTGGGTTTAACATTGATTTATATTTTTCTTTTTTTTTTTGAAAATTTTGCAGCTACGTAAACTCGAATTGTTGATAGCAATGCTGGTGTTTACAATAGCCGGATGTTTCTTTGCTGAAATGAGTTACGTACAACCTCCGCCTAAACAACTGATTAAAGCCATGTTTGTTCCTAAACTTTCGGGCCAAGGAGCCACGCCGGAGATGCCATTGCTGTAATCGGCGCTCTTGGCATGCCGTAAGATTATGGGAGCGCTTGCCGATATTTCCTTGCGCAGAGTGGATTTGCATTTGCTTGTAGCACTTTTCATTAATGTAGCAATTATATCTGTGCTGGCTACCGTTTACATAACTAAAAATCTCTGCTCTTTCCTACTTAAGGTTACAAACTTAATTCATTAATGTTACAAAAATTATAGCAATTGGTTCTATTGGAATTATGAGAAGGAAACTTGAGACTAATTTTTTTTTCCTTAAAAAATTGCCGACAGAATGTGCTCGGAAGATCAAGCTCAACGCTATACGCCATTGCATTATCAGCTTCAGGGCAAAGCTCCACCATCACCGGCACTTACGTAGGCCAATACATCATGCAGGTTTATTAGGTTTATTATAGCTTTAGTTTTTTCACTTTTAGCTTTTAAAAATTATTTTATAAAAAGAAAAGTATGATATTAGACTTTGAAATTAAAGATGGCTTAATTAGTTATTCTTTTGATTAATTAAATTTTAGGGATTTTTGGACCTCAAGATGCAAATTTGGACTAAAAACCTTCTTACTAGTACTATTATCATTGTAAGACAGACATGCCAATTAATTATCATTCCATATGTTCGTTATAAATAAGATCATAATTATAATTAATAATGTCATAATTATAATTTTTTCAAAATTATTCATTTCTAATTTCTTATTTTTTTCTAGACGATACTTCTCTTCTCAAATTCATTAGTAGTACTATCAAGATGGGTCCTCATATAAGTTTCCGGATTTGAGGCTTATCAATTTCCTTCTCCCTTTCCTAAATCCTCAAATATAGTAGAATATTTATGTAAAAAAAAAATTATTACATTTTCTAACATTTATTTTTTCTCTTTTTCTAACAGATTAATTAATCATTTATCATTTTTTTGGCAGATTATTATAATTTCCTAGGCCCTAGGGTTGATGATTATAGGCATAAACGTGTATTGAACTAAGCACTGGATTTGTGGACTGGCTAATTCACAATTTACCAAAATTTGGGAATGTGCTTATTGGATTAGTAGTATTTCCTGTAATGGCAATCTATGTTATTTCAGTTATCTACTTAACCTTTAGAAAAGACAGAGTTGTGACATATATTGAACCAGTAATTAATGACCAAGCGAACTTAGAAAGTGGAAGGAAAAAAACCTGGAGAATTTGGAGAGATCAACATCTACCTTACAGAGCAGATTTAGCGGATATTTCACTTCCCTAATAGTAAGGGCTCATTTGGTAGGCGCAAAATGTAGTGTGATCGATATGTTGTACTCGTTCCATTCCACTTTAAGTGATATTTTCTCATTTTTTATGTTTATTAAGAAAATAATTAATTTTATATTGATTTAAAAAAATGAAAAATGAAAAGAAAAAGTCACTTAAAAATGAAATGAAGAGAGTACTTTTAAAAGTCTATATATTATATTATAAATCTGTAATGTGATTTATAAACTAAAATTTAAATGTCTTTCCTTTATACTTAAAAAAAAAATTATACATAAAGTAGCTTTATTTTTTACATTAAATACTTATATGATAAATATCGATGTAAATTTAACTATAATAGTTTTTTCAAAAAAAAAAATTATAATAGTTAAAAGTTTAATAATGGATATAAAAGTATAACGATATAACTACCTATCTTTATTAGTATCAGTTTTCTTTAAAAAAAGGAAAAAAAATCCTTATTATCGGTTTCATCAATATACCTATTAATGCATGTAATAGAATTAGAAGGAACAAATTTATACTTAAAGTCTGAAATAAAATTCGTTATTGGATTATGAGAAATTATATACCACGTCACTATGCTGATTTGGTACAATATACTAATAAAAATAATATATTTACTATTTTTTCCCTATATTATATTTCCACTTGTATAGATTATATCAAACATTCTGGAACTTTTTTTAAGTCAAAAAAACCATTCTTTCTTGTTTAAAACATAAAAAATAGCAATAACATCATCTAGTCTAGTCGGGATATTCGTCTCTCACACGAAAGACATGATTCGATACCCAGCGGAAATTAACTTTTCTTCCCAATTTGTCTTCCAGTAATATGTTTGTGTTTGAATATTTACTATTATGGAAGGAGTGAGCTTTCAGCACAAAGAGTAATAAAGAGGAAATGCCATTTTATTTCACATACCAAAGTACCCTAATTCCTAAACAATAACGGCATTAGCAAAGCATTCATACCATCTCTTAATACTGCTGAATGCTGATGTCAGTGTAAAATCCAGTAAGTAATATATTTAGACACAAATATGACACATTGGGTTTAACAGACTAACCTAAAATCATCATTACTTGCTAAATGTTAGGCATCCAGTGCCTGTATGATTTGTATACTAAGGTTCACCAAATGATTGATTGTCTGAAAAGAGAAAAAATAAGAGTGCCGTACAAAATTTCTATAAGATTCATCCTCTGAACACAAGAAAAAGATGCTACAGTACAACCTCAAATAGTTTGCAAGCCTCACAAGAGACGTATAATGCAGTTATACCAAATCTAGTTTCCATACTAAACTTGGGTTTCAATCCACAATCTCGATCGAGATGTTCTGTGTGTGCTTCAGCCAAACGAGTCTGCAATACGTCCAAATTTACCTGCAATTCAAAATTAGATTATTGAACAATTACTAATGAAGTAAGATATGATGCAAATAATTTGCCACAACAAATACGCACATGAGCCAACTCAAGACTTAGTCCAAGTTCAAATCGATTAGAAAGTTTAATGAGAGAGCTTAAGATTTGGAATGAAACTAATGAGCCAACTCAATAATGAGGCTCATAAACTTAACATATCTAGTGAGCATATCATAAATATTCTAACACACGGGTGATGAGGTGCATGAGTGTATAACAGCTTTATATCAATTATTTATGCAACGTACGCCATATCACATTAATGGCTAAGGTCAAAGCTTTGAAGAATTTGTTATAACTTCCTTCATCCCTCCCTCCTCCACAACCACCACTCATTCCATCACAAAAGAAATGAAAAATCAGTAACAACATTAGTTCCACATAAAACAGGAAAAACAGGGGAGGTTGGATGGTAGAGGGCGGCTCCAAAAAGAAGAAAAGTTCGTTCAGTCTGCGTAGTGAGCTAAACTCATACTAATAGAAATTTAAAATATGATGGTATAACTACTTTTTCTTTTTTCTCCTTTTTGAGAACTAAATAAAAGGTTGGGCACTAGCAAAGTTCAAGTTGTGCTCAGAATGTGATGCACTCAACACATATTATACTGCTAGTTAAAGAAGAGATCCCCCACCCCTAACAACCACAAAAAAAAAAAGGGAAAGAATTACATGTAGGAAAAAGATAAGGTTAGAACCTCATCGCCTTTGCTGAGTTGAAGCTCACAAAGATCGCAATATATAACTTGATGTTTCTCTTGCAACTGCCCCTGCTTACAGATGGGACACCAGATTTCCTTCTGCACCTAGAATCAAAATCAGAAATCTTTGCCAATGTCTTTCCAAAGGTTAGGAGGTTTTGTGGTATTCAACAAAATTCAAATTATCAAATCCACATTTTCTGCTATGTTGCATTGAATAAGTATAGAAAAGAAATTTCCACACAAGGAAGATGAAGCAATTTTTTTCTCAATTTATAAAGAGGCATACAGATAATAAACATATTGCTGCAAGTATGTTTCTAATATTTCAGATATAAAAATAGAAAGTTAGCCTTCTTATTCTGAGTATTCTATCGTGTACTTATTTCGCTGCCTACCCACTGTTTCATGTAGTCGAACATAAATATCATGGTTCCCTTATATCATTCTTTGAGCTTTTGAATGGCTCCTGAATGCACTTAGCTACATTGTCCTCTTACTCTATGAAGCCTTTTTGTTTAACAATCCTAGCAAATTTCAGTGAAGCTGTATTCACCAAGTAATGTCTGGACAAGCTCTAGATAAAATTGTAAGGCTGCAAAGAGACAAGACACTGGAACCACTCAAGTTGCAAAATTTTTGTAAATTTATGATTATTCTTGAAGTTAACTAAAACATATTCTGCAGTCATGCAGATGGTAAAAAATTGAAATGAACTTTTTGCTTTCTATCATGTTTCACGGTATCAAAGAAATTGAACTCAATAGTACAAATATTTATGCATCTTGTGGCATGCAATTCATGCACTTCACATAGTTGAAGACATAAGTCAAATGCTATGGTTGTGAACGTTATACTATACCTGCTCATCATTCAATTTCATGTGCTCAAAAACAGCATGAGCCAAGTACTCGTCTTCTTCATCCTCCCAGGTTTCAAAATAGTTTTCAATTTCTGCAAAGAGCTAGAGTAAACAAAGTATGCTAAAAAAATATGAGTCAATAATAATAACCTACCAAATTCACAAATTGTAGACCAACAAACATAAAAACATTAGCAAGTCAATAAAAAAAAAAAAAAGCCCAAAAACAATAAATGTATTGGGGTGTGGTGCAAGGTCAGAACTTTACCTTTTCTAGTTGTTTCTAGCCTCAAATCCTCATAAAAAATCCGTTGCATTTCTAACAGTATCTCTTCACACTCCCCTTCATAAGCATTGTGAAGACCATCATATTCCCACAACATATCAGTTACAGTTACATCTGGGGCAGAAGGTGGAGTTTTCAAATGATAATCTGCCGACGATGAGTGTTTTATCTTTTTCAGTTCCTCAGAAACTATGTCCTGAAAAGCAGATTTGATATATTCCTGAAACACAACATAATGAATAATACACTATTAGTCCTAAATAAAGAATTACAAAAATCAGTAACAAAAAACAAAACAATGATCAAAATGAAAAATGTAAAATTTCAGAAAACCCTTGAAATAAAAAAAAAATTATATTCAGGTTAATTCAAGCTTAACCCCTAATTAATTAAAAGAATATTGAATTCAGGTTTCATCACATAAAAGATAAACCTCGATACATAAAAAACTCAATATATCCATTCAAACAATAATATAAAAAGTATTGAGTTAGATAGTGTAAACAAGAAAGAACACCTCGTCAGTGAGAGGTTTAGCAGTAGATAGCCTCATTTTCCATAGCAAGCGATTCCTATCTTCACTAATCCTTTTAAAGCAATTCTCCCTCAGCTGCAGTCGTCCATTGAAAAGGAAATTAGAAGTAAAATTCAAAATAAAACAAAAATTGAAATAATCAAATGAACCATAACAACCTTGTTTTTCCAAAGAGGGTAGGTATTGAAGTGCGATTGTTTTTTTATTGATTGTCGATTTGGCGGTGGAGTTGTTAGAGCGAAATCCTTCTCCTCCTCCATCTTTCTTCTCCAATTTCTCTGCAAATTCACCTTCGAATCGAAACACCAAAGCAAACGAACAAACAATCAGGAGAAAGAAAACGGAACCGGAAGTTTTTAGAGACGGTACATCACGTTGATGTTAATGACCCATAATGGCGGGAGATTGGGTTCTGTTAGGTGGGCTGGGCTTTATCCCTAAAACCTTTTCTCAGCACTATTACGACACCGTTTTACTGGCATATAGTAAAGATAGAGAGAGAGAGAGAGAGAGAGAGAGAGAGAGAGAGAGAGAGCCGCAACAGATATTTTTTAAAAAATATAAATGAAAAGGGAAGAGATGATAAAACCCAAAACCCTACAACTTTGGTAAAATCTCTCTGCTCACTGTGTCTTCAACCTCTCACACACTCTTTGCTATTTCCATTGCTACTGCAACTACTCTCTAATTAAGTAAGTCCTCTATTTTCGCTCTCCAATTCATTTTTCATTTTCAATTTCACTAATTCCTTTACCATCTCTGTCACCACTTATTTCTAGTGGACCACTGATAATAATCGGTTGGTTTTGTTCAATTGCTGAGAGTTGGATTAGCGCTGGAATTTTTAATTCACTTTTTTTCCTTTTGTTAAATGTGGAATACTTCATAATTTTTTTGTTGTTGTGTTTGTGTTCAGGTTATGGAGAACAATCACTTTGATTAATTTAAGAACTGTAATAAGTTAATTGAAAGAGAGAAAGGAAAAATGGAGATGAAAAGAAAATCGCCACTCCAGCTTCAAGCGCTTGAGAAATTCTATGCTGGTACGTACATACGATCCTTTGTTTCTCTCATTTCTTTTCCTTATTTAAGTTGATTCAGTTTAAATCCATTGTTTACGGAAATGAATTTCTTCTATACTGCAGTTGGTTATTTTTCTAGAATCGATTTTAGTTTTCTAAAAGGGAAGTTTTTTTTTTTATTACTTGTGGAAATCCAAGTTTTCTTGGTTATTGCTTCTTATGATTTGAGGACGATAAATATATACTATGCTGTAACATTTTTGGAGTAGAACAGTATGCCTGGGATTGTTAAATCAAAATTATAATTATTATATGTTGGCCTGTTATTCATTTTCTGTGGTGATTTCGTTGTGTAAAGCAGAGCAGAAGTATCCGACTAATAGTGCAATGGAAGAGCTCGCTGCTGTATTGGACTTGACATTCAAACAAGTCCAGGGATGGTTTGTTGAGAAAAGGAGGAGAGATAAAAGTAAAAATATACCGATTACCCCTCCTTCTTTGACTGCTAATAGGAAGAAACATAAACTGCAGGACACATTAGTTAAATATGCATATTTAGGAACTGCTGATAGGAATCATAAGGCTAAGAGGAAGAAGGATTTAATTCTTCTTCAGGACTTGTCTAGTCCGGAGTACATATTAAGTAAGATTTTTCGCAAAGATGGTCCTCCTCTTGGTGTGGAGTTTGATTCACTTCCTTCCCAGGCATTCAGGGATCGTGAAGGTATGATTCCTACAAATTGTCTTTTTTATTTTCTGCTATGGTTTCAAATATGCAGTTCTTGGTTAGGTTAAAATTGTTACAGTTATTAGGATGTTTTATGTCACTTGCTGTGGTTTTCTCTAATGCTCGCATCTGATGTGCTGGGAATATATATTTATATTGCTCTGGGCTTTAGGTTAATATATAGATAAATTGAGAAATGTAGAGGGCAATTGCTTTTTGTATCCTTTCTCATTATCTTCAGAGATTTGTTGCTGCGTTTATTATTTTCACTTCTTTATCATTGTTCTAATTTGTGTCACTTTATGGCAATGGTATTCTCCTTGGAAATTTAGATTCCAGCGATTCTAGTGCTGCTTGCCAAGGGATCCAAAGAGCAAACAAAAGGGGGAAGGTACTGGGAGTGGAACATTGCCAAATTGTTATGGAATTTTTTTTCTGTCTTAGAACATTGTTCTGATGATTTCTCATACATAATTTTTTATTTATGGTACCCAAGCAGGCCATCTTGAATTATCAAGAGAGCAGTAATGCTGCTGCAGTGATGAAACATGGTATTGGGAAAGGCTTAATGACACTTTGGCGGGCCACAAATCCAAATAGTGCAGGTTTCCCTCCAGGAGTCCCTTTTGCTGATAGAGAAATAGCACCTGAAATATCAACACCAATATCACGTAAACCTCAACGTAAGAAGAAAAAAAGACAACAACTAGTATCATTAATGGTTAGTCTATTCAGTATTTCTCTCTCTCTCTCTCTCTTCTTTTTATCGCTATTGCACTTGTATGCTACCTGGGTAATGTCTTCGGATCTGAATAGAGATGCTTACTGTCGTATTTTTAGAAACAGAGAAGGTTGGAAAATAAATCACACCATAAGAGGAAGCCTTCTGTTAGAAGGAGAGAGGTAATGATAGTACTATTGTTCTATTGAAAAAGTTTCAGATTGCTTGTGATGCAACATCAACTTGCCTTTTTATTTACAGGTGGAATCCAAAAGAGATGCATTGCAGCAGCAGCCTCGCAAGGAAAAATGTGAACTTTCACTGGAAAGAGTAGTAATATCTCAAGAACAAATAAATCAATTTGCAATGCTAGTGGATGATGAAGATTTGGAGCTGAGAGAGTTACAAGCTGGACCAAATCCACTTACATGTTCAGAACATTGTGCATCTGATGGACAGCATGGTTGTGCCCTTTGCAAAGGTCAGTTGCTTCTTATATGTATGTGTAATACTTACAAAAATTTTTATGCATTTTATTATATGTAGTGTATATTTTAAGTTCCTTCAACTGCAAGTTTATGGTTTTCAGATTTGCTGCCAAAATTTCCTCCAAACACTGTGAAGATGAAGCAGCCATTTGCGAAGCAGCCTTGGGATTCATCTCCAGAGACTCTGAAGAAATTTTTTAAGGTTCATGGAACATAACTATTCACTGCGTACTGCAATTTGTATCATATGTAATGGGCAATTTCTTTTGCTGAGAATTCATTTTTGGCTTTTAAAATTGCATATTCTCGACATTAGTCTTCACGTCTGCTTTAAAGATCATATTTGTTTGAGTTCTCATTAGAGAGTTGCCTTCTAATCTGATTCTTGTTTTGCATGTTCAACAAGTTCGGCTATACTTCTTTTCCTGAAAATTTAATTGTTTAATATCTAGCAGCTGATGATAATTTTCTTTTATTTATCTAATTTTGAACTTAATAATTGTGCGGTAGTTCCTTGATATTTACTTTTATGATCACTTTCTGTGGGCATGGACAGTTAGGATCTATAACTCAATGTTATGCTATTGCTTTTGTTGCTACATACTATGAACAAAGATGGATTTTTATCCAGTATTCTGTTTTTTTATCCTTTTTAAGTTCTTCCTTTCTCATTCTCTTGAAGATTTATAAATTATATTGCTGAAGTTAGGCTGGCATGTTTTCTGCAGGTTTTTCATTTTCTTTACACTTATTCTGTTGCCATTGATATTTACTCCTTCACTCTTGATGAGTTTTCCCAGGCATTCCATGACAAGGTTAATACTTGTATCTTACCACAGCTTGTACTTTAGATAAGTTCCTCATTGCCACATTTTAGGTGGCTGTTTTTCATTTTCTTACTGAATTAATCTTTCTTCATGTTTCTTTCAGGATTCCTTGTTACTTGGAAAAATCCATGTGGCCCTTCTGAATCTTCTTTTGTCTGATGTTGAAACTGAGATTAGTAGTGGATTTCTGCCTCATTTGAGTATATCTTGCAAGTTCCTTGCACTTCTTCATTCGGTGAGCATATGGCTCTCCAGCTATTAAACATAAATTTAGTTCATGATGCCTGTCTTGATTTTGAAATTTTTTTTTTGTAGTTTTTTATGAAGTGCAAAATGGAATTTGTCACTTTTAGATGCTTGATGATCTTATCCCTGTGGTTTATTTTTTTAATAGAAGCACCTTGTTAATTTTAAGAGGATATTGTCTACTTAGAGCAGTAATTTTATGTTTTCCTAACTAGAGAGAGTGAGAGTGGGAGAGTTATAGCTCTAATTCGTGTTTTGTTGGGATATGACTTGGACTCAAGTAACAATTAAACATCTTATATATTGAAGTTAAAACTCATGACCTTCATATGCTGAACATTTGTGTCTTATGTAATCATTGTGTAGACGATCTTATGTTGGTTAACTAATGTGTGAAATTTTGTTCCATACAATTCCTTGTTATGTGCTTATGCAGACCCTCCTTGTGTAATATATATGATTTCACTGGGAGATATTATGGGAAAAAATAAGTATAAAGGTCGCTCTTGTGCTTTCTTTGTTTTGCTATAAGAAATCATGGGTGAAGTATCTGGAGATATCTTATGTTGCTGATCCCAGTTAAACGTTCTCACCGTGATTGAGACAAAGGATTCATATGGCCGACTCTAACTAGTTTAGGATTAAGACTTGGTGGCGGCGGTGGTGGTGGTTGATGATGATAATATTTGCTTTGGCAGGTTGAAGATCAAGAATTTATTGTCGATTTTTGGAAGAAGTCTCTCAACCCTCTTACATGGACAGAGATACTGCGTCAAATCTTGGTTGCAGCTGGTTTTGGTTCAAGGCAAGGAGCATTTCGTAGGGAAACCCTTAGCAAGGTGCGATATATTGTTTTTAGTTTCAATATTATATATTGATTTCTTATGCTGTCACTCTTAGGCAGTGTTTGGTATGGGTTAAACATTGCTAGGGTACATTTAATCTCCTTTATCTCTGTTTAGATGATTTTAAAGGGATAGGTTAATATTTAACCTAGTTGCCTTTATCCCATCTTATGGGGTTAAAATATTATCCTCGGGGAAGACTAGATTTAACAAGGGTTAAAAGAACCACAATAATTTTTTCGAGGAGCTTTAAAAGCATACAAAAACATTCTTTTATATAAAATATTCTGGAATGGAAGAACAAGTTTTCTTCAAACTGAGGTTTATTTTCTAAATTTAAAAAACAAAGCTCTTAATTGTCTTTGTAATTATCTTCTTCTTGAATTCATTTTTCTCTTGATCGGTGATGGATATTATCTGATTCTTGTTTGCATTCCATAATTTTCTAAGCATGAAAGGATTAAAATTTTCTGGTTTTGGTTATTTTTTCATGAATATTTATTATGCACTGTATATATTTTTCTATGTAAATAAATCTTTGAAAGTGATTTGATTTTCAAAATTTTACTGGAAACAATGCATGGGGATTTGATTTGTGATTCAGTAATGGAATTTATTTCTGTCCAAGACAAAGTTCTAGCCACTTTTCTTTTGAGTTTGTTGCTTTTGATATTTTGTTCTCTCTCAGTTGAAAATTAATTGGTTAACAAAATTGAAACAAACAAGGATAATTTTTACCCGATTAATATATTTATTACTCTTTTAACAGTTACCATAAATTTTACATGAGTGATAACATTGATTCTTTAACCCCATACCAAATATGTCTTATATGTAATGATTGTAAGAAAAATCAAACACAGCTAGGGAGCTGATATTTTTTTTTTTGCAGGAAATGAGCCTCATGGTGAAATATGCCCTTACTCCTGGAACTTTGAAGGGTGAATTGTTTAAACTTTTGTTAGAGAGAGGAAATAACGGTTTGAAGGTTTCTGACCTAGCAAATTCTTTGCAAGTAAGTCTCTGAATTGGAAAGATTCTTCCTAGACTATTATTTCATTGTTGTTGTCATTATTATTGAGGCTGAATGCATGTATGGTCTCTGATTATCATAATGGTGATTTTTTTTATTTTTTTGAAGATTTCTGAATTAAATATAGCTAGCACAACCGAGGAATTGGAACTTCTAATAAGCTCTACTCTCTCAAGTGATATTACTTTATTTGAAAAGATCTCACCATCTGCCTATCGTCTGCGCATCAGTACTCTTTCAAAGGAAGCTAATGATTTTCAGTCTGATACTGAGGATTCTGGGAGTGTTCATGATGACTTGAATGATAGTGGAATGTTCAGCAGCAGTGATTCTGAGTGTGAATCAGATAATTCTAATTCAAGAAAATCTAGAGATACTAACAGTAAAACAAGTAAAAACAACAAGCTGACTGTTCACAATGAAATTGATGAGAGCCACCCGGGAGAGGTATGGTTGCTGGGACTTATGGAAGGTGAATATTCAGATTTAAGCATTGATGAAAAGTTGAATGCTTTGGTGGCTTTGATTGATCTCCTCAGTGCTGGATCCAGTATTAGAATGGAGGTAAAAAAATGCTTAATACATTTAGATTTTGTGAATACATTGACTTCTCTCTGATTGTTATTCTTATTTTACGTTCTCTCTTGCTTACTCATGTGGGATCAAGTGATCTGTTGATGACATTTCCAGCCTTCATACAGTTAATTTTGCAAGTGGATGTTAGATTCTTTCTTTTTGAATTATTTTGGATAAACTATCTTGTTAAGTGTAAAATTTGATTTGATCATTGATTTTGCATCAATCTCCTTTATGCTAGATCATTTGATTTTTCTTAATTTGGCATGTCATTGTTTTCATATTTAGATCAATGAGCAGAAAATTGATTATCCTTCTGTACTATTTTGACTATCATCATAAACGCTTTAATGTTGAGGTCTGATTGACAGACTGTCATACGCTGTCTTGTTTGATCTTGAAATTACGTTTGATTTGATTCTTGATTGGTTGATATCTCATTCGCTTATCTTTTCCCCTTCTCTAGGATGCAACAAGACCCACTGTTGAATCTGCTTCCAACGTACCTCACTATAGGTCAGGAGGAAAAATAAAAAGATCATTATTAAAGCAACCTAATTTGCCCAGGCCATCATGGGTCTACACTGGACAAACGAATGATCCAAAAGAACCATGCAAATCATCAGCATCTCACCCTATTGATTCTTCTGTTCCAATCTGTAAGTTTAGTGGAAGGGAGAAATCATCTCATGAAAAGAAAGACACAAAAGAGACAGAACATGAGGTCAACTTGCATCCGATGCAATCTATCTTTTTGGGTTCTGATCGGAGGTTCAATAGATATTGGCTCTTCTTAGGTCCTTGTAATTCACAGGACCCGGGCCATAAGAGGGTTTATTTTGAATCTTCTGAAGATGGTCACTGGGAGGTGGTTGATACTGAAGAGGTATCTTTTTGTTAGCCTTAGCCCCTTCACTTTTCACATCTTTAGCCTTGCACATATACTTCGTTTTGTTTATCTCTTTTGTACACACGCACACAAACACATACATATATGTATTTTTCTATTGACCATTTTGTTGATGCTGCTCCAACTGCAGGCTTTGCGTGCCTTGTTGTCTGTATTGGATGACAGGGGAGCACGGGAGGCTCACCTCATTGAATCTTTGGAGAAGCGGGAACTGTTTCTCTGCCAAGAGATGTCTAGTAGTATGTTCAATGATAGTGAAAGCAGGAACATAACACAATTGAATCAATCTGAGGTTGAAATAGTTAGAGAAGTCAGTACTTCTCCAGTGTCTGATGTAGATAACAACCTAAGCATGTCTGGGGCCAGTAAAGATACTTCGCCTGCATGTTGTGCAATAAGTCTCAGGGCAGGGAAGGACGAAGAAGAAAACCAGAAATGGAGCCATCTTCAAGAGTTAGATACATGGATGTGGAATTCTTTTTACTGCAATCTTAATGCTGTGAAACATAGTAAAAGATCATATTTTGAATCGCTTACTAGGTGTGAAATTTGTCATGATTTATACTGGAGGGATGAGAAGCATTGTCGAATTTGCCATTCGACATTTGAACTTGATTTTGATCTCGAAGAAAGATATGCTATCCACTTGGCCACATGTAGAGAGAGAGTTAACAGGGAAATGTTTCCTAAACATAAAATTCTGTCATCACGGTTGCAATCATTGAAAGCTGCGATTCATGCAATTGAGGTGCGCTCTCATTGATTACTGTTTTTTTATGCTTGAAAAAAATAGGACATCACCTCTCTCACTTTCGTGCTCGACTCTTCTAATCATTTTTAAATATGTTAGAAAAGATCAAATGGTCCTTTGCATGTGGATCCCCTGAACTCAGTCCATACAGGAAACGGCATTTACTTGACTGGGTATTTAATGGGTGAACCTTGAAAGTAGGATTATTATAGGCAGGAATAGTCGTTGGGTTCCTGTGTTCAATTTGTGTTTTTACAGTTTTACTTGTATAAATTGCTCACTATCTGTTTGTTTGATATGAGTCTCACATCTGTACGGTCTAAATCATATTGAAAATTGGCTTATGTTCTCATGCATATCAATGTCAAATAAGAAATGAGTACAATACATTAAACATAATCAAGGAAGTAACTAGGAATTAAGGCATTTCTAAATTGAGTAGTAGCACATTAATATTTGAAGTTTGTCTTGTATGATCAGAGGCACTTGTGACTTAACTAGCTTACACTTTTTGTAAAGACTTGTATGATTCCGCCAATACCCATATTTTCCTGCATTTTCATACAGATGTGTATATTTGCTTCTGTGCTTGCATATATACTAGAAAACCTTATGTATTATCGCATTTTCAATTGTTATGTTGTCTTGTATTCACCAATCTCTTCTCGGACATAACTTGCAGGCAGCTATGCCTGAAGATTCTTTGCTGGGTGCCTGGACAAAATCTGCTCATAGGTTATGGATCAAACGGCTCAGACGAACATCATCTTTGGCAGAGCTTTTGCAGGTTTATTTCCGTATTATCTAGATGTTCTGTTCATATTTTGTTCAAAGTAGCATGATAGGTTGATCCAGTGGAGAGGGTTATCAATTTTGTGATGGGACACTTATTTTATTTTTGCAGGTTGTTGCTGATTTTGTTGCTGCAATTAATGAGGACTGGTTATGTCAACTTAGTGCTTCTGAAGGCTCAAGTACTCCTATGGAAGAAATCATTACATTCTTCCCAACTATGCCTCAAACATCATCAGCACTTGCTCTCTGGCTTTTGAAATTGGATGATTTAATTTCTCCCTATTTGGAAAGATTTCAATGTCAAAATAACCGAGAAACTGGAAGCAAATGCACAGGTATGCTTCTATTGCCAACAGCATCTTATTCTGTTTGGTACTAAAAATATGTTCAACCTTAAGTAGTAGGTAACATGTTTCTTTCTCAATAAGAGTTTAGGAATTCAATACTATTTATCTGATGTTGTTTTTAAGAATATTAGTCAATTATAAGTTTGCATGAATGCATTACTCATAAGATTACTTAGTTTTCCACTTTTATTCTTTTTGAACCTTCTTTTTTTTTTTTTTTTTTTGAGACTCAATATTTCCTCCTATGGCAGGGGCTTAGAAAATTCTTGGCGTTTTGTTATTCTGACTGGAAGTTTTTGAACGATGATGTTTAGCTTCCTAAGTATAATGATTCACACCTTCACATGTTATTCTTTTAACTGTTTCTTAAATATTTCAGGTAAGATTGGCTGTAAGCAATAGGGCTGACTTGCGCTTGGGCTTGTGTGCATGGCATTTGATATTTTTCATCTGGGAAGCATTGAGGGGATTGCATGCCCTTCATATCTGAACCCTAATTCCAAAAGAAAGTGTCAAATTCCCACAGCATTGTAGTTGATGAGCATAATTTTTAGTCAATTTGTGGTCAGATGAGGAGAGCATGGAGGCAATATATACAAGTTTGTATAGAGCAGAGCTTTTGACTATTTCCAATTTTTCACTGTAGCTGTACTTATTAGGCAGGCGGTGGAGTGAATTAGATTTTGTACAGCATCAAAATGAAACAATCTATATGGTAAAAAAATTTGTTTGTAGCTTTCAGTAATATGTTTTACCCCTTTTAATAGCAATAACCTCCAATGCATGTAGAAATGCTAGTTTTGTTGGAGGAAATCCATTTTTGTCAAAATATGGTAGACAGTCGGGAGATGATAATGTAAACCTTTACAGATTGCAATGCTGAAAAGAAATATATACGAGGTTTTATTAATTTATTTTGGTCTGGGGCCGTGTGGAGGGTTGCAGCTATTTTCTTTACAGTTCTTAACTGATTATCAAAATCTGAGTTAACTTATTATCAAAATCTGAGTTAACTGACAGATTCCTTTTATAATTTGTATATGAAATTGAAAGGTCGGTTTTGATTCTGGTTACTGCATTTGTAGGAACCGATTCTGGTTTCGATTCTTTCAATTTTGGTTCCAGTCTCAGTAAGTCGAAAAGATTTTTTGATTTTTGTGTATGGTCTATTAATAATATTTGTTTAATATTACTAAATTAATAGTATTATTTTATTGTTTAAAAGACTATTGTTTTTTTAATTACAAAAGAGGGGAACATGAGGATGAATAATGAATGTCTAGATAAGTGGCAAATTAAATTATATACCATATGTGCTTACCACTTGCTTGAGATTATATCATTAAAAACTATTATTATACTATAAAAAATTATTAGTATTTAATCGTTTATAAATAAAGTATAGATAAAAATAAATGATTATAAATTTCATTAAATATATATTGAGAGATTCATTTTAACAAGAAGAGTTAGTTTGAAGAGTCGTTGATTTATTTGAAACTATATGAATGACTGTAGATTCCTTGCTGGAATTTTTTTGTGCTTTGTTGGCGAAATGATAATTTATAATGCACCATTTAACTCTCTGCATCAATCTCGCAAAATTAAATTCTTGTAACATGACCTTTTATTTTTTTTTTTTATCAAATTGATAATTGAAAAGGAAAAACTTCGAAGATTTTGACTTCATATCGAATGTGAAAACAAGTTTTTACGAAGGAAACATTAGCAAGGTAAGATATCGTACGCGTAGTTTTGTAAAAATAAAATTAATCCTTGTGCATCTTCACAATCTCATAAACAGCAGAGAAGTCCAAGTCTCCTAATCCCATGCTTCTCGCTTTCTTGAAAGCCTCGTTTGCTGCTGCAGCAACTGGCATTGATACAGCATTTTCATCCCCAAGCCCAACTGCCAACCTCATGTCCTTTTGCTGATGTTTCAATGGAAATGCTGGAGAGTGATTTCCTTTCAGCATTCCGGGTCCTTTCCCCCTGAACATCGGATTCGCAATTCCACCCAGATCCTGCCACACAATACCCTCATCAATTGCCTAACTAACCTCATTCCAGCAACATATATTAACATGATTTCCTGTTCCCTATCTCACCAATATGTCGAGAAGATTGTAAGGATTCAGTCCACTCCTTTCTGCGAGCACCAATCCCTCAGAGAATGCATTCATCATGCTACAAAACCAAAACCCATGTCAATTCATAATAGCAAAATGGATGGTGCATCATGACTCTGTTGTAAAAGTGTTTCTCCATTTAACTAGAACAATGAATAGAATCAGTTTATTCAATCAGCACACCCAAAATGCATGACATAAAGTATGAACAAAAATGTTTGAACTTTGAGTAGATTTCGCTTTAAACATATCCAATTTTATCCTTAGTGAATGCAGCATAACTCGTCAATGCTTTTTTAAAGAACACAATCTATTGAAATTAGAAATTCAATTTCTCAAACAGGATAAACAGCAATGAGAAGAATCTAATACTCGGAGAGTCCATTTTCGTTCTTAAATTTTTTATTGACATACAATAGAAACTACTATCACAGGTAAAATATGAAAAAGGCAACCAGTTACCTGCCCATTATCATGTTGACAACAAGTTTCATTTTTGCACCATTCCCAATCTGCCCCAGGAAGAATGACTTTTTCCCCATGACATCAAAAGCAGGTATTGCCTCCTTGTATAATGCCTGTGATTGAAGACATGGAGCAGTAGAAGGATATAGAAATACTCGTGTAACTCATGCAATAACACATCAATTAGAATAAAGGCATGATCTATCGCATCTTTAGAAGCCTTAATGAAATCAAATTCTGTTGTACTCTAAAACGCCTAAACTTAGCACTAATCATAAAGCCTCATAAGGAAAGCATGGGTTTATTGGTTTTCTTTCCCATTCTTCTGTCTCTCAGATTTTCGCTTCTCCTATTTGGCAAACCAAAAACATATCTGGGTCAAAATAGTCATCTACTGAGTCCAGAAAAGGAATCACAGCATATGTGTAAAAGATGACAGAAACAAAAATATAGTACAAAAGAAATATTGATAAGTAGAAAACAAAATGATGGAGACATAGGCTCCAAACTTATATCAATACGGTGATAAATTGGATTTGTGTCAGCACCATTTCTATAAACATGAGCTACTTATAAGCTGCTATATGAGAAATGTGAATTGAGCTTCTGCCTACGCTATGCAAATGAACTAGCAAATAGCCTGGAAGTATTGAAAATCCACCGGTAGCAGATTATAATAGCTAGCAATCAAGCTAACCAGACACCTCACAAGCAGCCAGATCATAAAGTACTTCTTCCATTTACCTCATCTCCAGCAGCAAGAATTACTAGTTGGCCAGCTTCTGCAGGTTGCTTGCTACCTGAAACAGGAGCCTCAAGGAAAGAACCACCCTTTGATGTGATTGCCTGGAAACATCAGCACAAATGAAAATAACCAACATAACATGTCAATCAAAATGTTTTCTAAGATTAAAACTAATAACATTTTCATGCATGAAATTAGCAAAATGAGACTTCTAAAAATGCTTCCAAAATTTTAACCAAAAATAATACCAAATCAGGTGCCGAAAACATTGAAAGTAGATGTTTCATTTCTCCTAAGCTTTTTGTTCATGCACATATCATTTGCCAAAAATTCCCTTTACATGCATGGTTTTGCGCAAAGAAAAAGACACTTTTGCCTAAAAAAAGCTTAAATCATAAAATGATAATAGCCTATAGAGATTTAGGACAACAGTCCTCTTATCTGGTCGTCAAAATTCCACAATGATGTAAGCAACTCAACAAATAGAAGATAAAGCAAGAAAACAAATATTGATAACCTCATATAACTCTTATAGCTGACAACAAATTATTACAGAATTATTGGAGTTCTCCTAACAACGTAAATGCTTTCAAATACCATACACCCATGCTATCTCAATCACACAAACAAAAATAATTGAAAAATCAGATCATATTAAACAATAACGTCAAATAAAAAGCACAAAGCACAAACCGAGCTGATCTTGGTGGAAGTTTCAGGATCAACTGTTGACATATCAATATACCCTTTTCCACTGCAAATTTGTTCAAGAACTCCATCTTTGTCAAAAACAACCTGAACAATAATCCATCCATTCCATTTCATCTTCTTCAAAAATATTCAAAACCAAACCAATAAAAACCAACATTAGGCAATAAAACTACGAACCGATAGAGTGGCAGCAGGATCAGACAGCATAGCAATAGTAATTTTACACTTCTTGACTACAGCAGCAGGAGTTTCTCCAATGGAAGCACCTAACTCTACCAATTCATTACACTACAATATACCCATTTATTATCAAATCATGAGATAACCAAATAAATTAAATCCTCAAACAAACAGAACAGTTGAAGAAGAAGAGAAGAGTATATAATATTTACCTTGGAGAGCGTCCTGTTCCAAACAGTAACCTTGAAACCACTCTTAATCAAATTAGTGGCCATTGCCTTACCCATTATCCCTACTCCCAAGAACCCCACCTCCATTTTCCTTCTTTCTTTCACTCACTCACTCCAAAAAAATACAGAAAGAAACTCAAATTTATCGCCTTTTTGTAATCTCCTTCACTCCACAAACAATGCAATGATCTATACTAGTAATTACTCATTAAAAGAATTAAAAAGTGATTGTCACCATCTTCGTCCTCGTCATCGTTACCTAAAATATTGTTAATTTTGCTTTCACTTTGCTTTGGCTTCGCAGTCAGAAATTAAAGAAAAGAAATGTGATTATAAAAGACAATACTCCTTACTGTTAGCAGATTAATTTATAATTATCATTTCATAAAATACTTTAATTCATAACGATTATTTTAAATCAATTTGAAAATAATTCCTAAAAAATAGCAGTAATATTTAAACATAAATATAATATTAATTTTTTATTTTTTTGAGGAAATATAGTAGCAATTTAAAGTTCACCAAAAATTATTTTGTTGTATTCCTAAAAAGAAGTTATTTTGTTGTATAAGACTCTTATTAAGAGTATCCTACACCTCTACGTCTCGCTCTAGAAAGATGTCTTATAAATTATTTTGCTTTATAATTTTTTTTTGAGATCATAAAAAAATTTACAAATAATTTTAAATTAAAAAATACAACCGTCTAATGATAAAAAATAACTTCCGATAAATCTGTACGATTGATTAAACCTTTTCCCTTATATTAATTGAATAATTATACTATTAAAAGTTTTGATATATGTCTCTTTATAAGTATTTAATATAAATAAAAATTAATTGAATAATTAGGATGTTTTAATGTGGACCATTCAATATAGTTTGGCATCTAGATCGCGAATGACTATTAGTGGACGGAGGGATGTGTGTCACGTCAACGGGGTTAGATTGAGGTCTAGTTTTAGAGGAGCAGGCTGAGTGTTTGGATGTTGTGATTGGGTATATTTGTGACCAATCAATTTACGGCAGAGTTCTTATGTTATCCACGTTTATGAAAATGCTCCTTAAGGTCACACTAAATACAAATATACGCCTCAACTCATCTTCTTCCTCTTTCCTGGTCAGTGGTGGACACTGGCCAGTGGTGGCGACTAACAATATTCAAGGATTGGGGGAAATTAAGGGAAAATTCCCTTCTGCTCCTAAAATTTTGGTAAACTAATCTAAGGTCCACCGGTTTTCAAAATTATATTTCTAGATTCCTTAGAATTGTATTGTTAGACTATTATGTCCTTCCGTGTAATTTTTACCTTTTTCCATTAATTAATAATAAAAATATTGAAATATTTTTCTTTTGAATCCCTAAGATTTTGTAAATTTTTCTCGTATGCTTATGTTTTCAAAATTATATTTCTAAACTTCTCATGTTCATACTGTTAGACTATGAGGTCCTCAAATCGATCTCCACCACAAATTTAATCAAAGCCCTATCATTTTCAACAAACCACAACCTCCTCCATTTGTTTGTTAAAAACCTAGTAGTGCCTTGACCTTTTCTACTCGTTGCACCACCTTCTCTTTCTTCTACCATCAACATGACCAAAAAACGAAATCAAAAAGTGGCAAGTGAAATTGCATAGAAAAATGAAATCCAAATTTGATGATGAAAATAAAATCAAAAGCACAAAATGAAATCGCAAAATAGAAATGATGGATTTTCTATCGTTCTAAACTCATACAATTATAAATAAGAAAGTAGAACGGTGGTGCTGTTGATGATTCAAACGACAGGCTTAGGACATGGTAGTCTAATGATACAAAACTTAAGGACCTAAAAATCAAATTTTGAAAGTATAAGGACCTGAGAGTAGTTTAGAAAAATCTTAGGAATGCGGAAAAATTTTTTTCAATATTTTTATCCTTAATTAATGGAAAATCTTCAAGTGTTGCCAATGAAAAGCTAGCATTGAAATGAAATAAACGCCACTGATCTAGCTTCTATCTGTTGCTGGAGCAACCCACATGCTTCGTTTAAAAATTTGAACTGAAATTAATCTAAAATTTTCGATGCATTTTTTGACTGTTTTTCGGTGATCAAATGTTGAAAATAAAGATAGATTATGAATTTTAAAGTTAAACTCTTCAATTTTTTATATTCATTTGACTAGTTTATCGTAAGAAATGGAAAACAAGTTTTGAGAAATTTTTCATTTTAATAATTTGAGCTAACTGTAATAAGATAGAAGGACTTAAAAAAATAATATTGAAAAGCAAAGGAATAATTTATCTATGAGAGATACTATCTCCGTCTTTTGGAGATCTTTATATTTTATTTTTTGGGTGTCTTTTTTTATTGTTTATATTTTTATTTATAGTAAGTTTTGTAATTGTTTATTATTATTTTTTATTGTTATTTGTGAAAAAGTAAGTGGCGTAAAAAATTAGTAATTGTTTATTATTATTTGTGTATTGATATTTTGTTTTTTTTGTGTGTAAAGAATTAAAAAAGACGGAGGTAGGATTAACCTATAATAAAAAAGAAAAAAAAAATGAAAGAAGTCTTTGACGTTTGGCTTTCTTTCCCATGTGTAGCGAGTTTGGGCGGTTCGAATTCAGGAAAGTCCCTCCAATTCCAACCTCAGCCAAAAGCAGAGGTAGCTTCACAAACCCATTTCTACAACCGAACCAAATAATACCAGTGTTTGCTCCCATTACAGCTACGGAGGACATGAAAAAGCCACCGAAGATGAGAAATGTTCAACCGAAGAAGAAAAGGAAATTGATATGCGAAGAAGACGAAACAGTGCCCAACATTGAAGACCTGTTCAGCGACAAAGAAACCCAGGATATTAGGGAATCATTATTGGACTGGTACGACCATAACCAAAGAGAGCTTCCATGGAGATGGAAAAACATAAACCCACTTGAAATTGGAGAAGAAGAGAAAGAGAAGAGGGCTTATGAGGTCTGGGTATCTGAAGTAATGCTTCAACAGACTAGAGTTCAAACTGTGATTGATTATTATAACCGCTGGATGCTTAAATGGCCGACTCTTCAAACTCTGGCCTTGGCTTCTCTTGAGGTATAGAATTAATTTAAACTGGGTGTTAATTGAGTTTCATTGATTCATATTTTTCGAGCTTTAAATGATGACAAGAAATAATCTTTTGTTTTGATCGTTGTACAGGAGGTGAATGAGATGTGGGCAGGCTTAGGCTATTATAGGCGGGCACGTTTTCTGTTAGAGGTGCGATCTGTTTTATTTTTCATGCTTTTAAGTGTTTGCTTGATTTTGTCATTTAAAGATTGAATCTTTTTTTACTTCATAGCTTGCATGCCTTGTTTAATAGAAACATTTAACGGTCTGCATCTGATTGAACTACTATGTGAATTTGTGAAGTAAAATAATGACCGTGAAATATCATTTCCGTGATAATCTTGAGTTTATTTCAGATATTCACGTTGTGTTGATTAGAAAAGTTTCCTTGAATCTCCAGATGGTATCATGTTATTACAAATCTGCATTGTAGGATGCATATCATGTCCGATTATAAAAATTGTTGAATTAGTCTGGGATGGTAGAATTGTAGTACCGCTTTATGTTATGAGCAGTGGGATCATTACCTAGTAGTTGTGTGAATTTAAACAGGTTACAGTATGATACCTGTGTTCTTGGCAAACGGATATAACCCTTCTTTTTGTTATATCTAGATAAAATGCAAAAGTTCTATGATTTACTAAAACAAATATCCCTTTCACCACTTTAGGCTTCAGGAAAAGATGATTAATTTCCTGGTCTTTTGTCTTAATATTAGGGAGCTAAAATGATTGTTGACGGTGGGAACGGATTTCCAAATACTGTGTCCTCACTAAGGAAGGTTTCCGGAATAGGAGATTATACGGCTGGTGCAATTGCCTCTATAGCATTTGGAGAAGTGAGTAGGTTCTGCATTTTGTCCTTTTGAATTATTTAAGAAGAAATTGTTCAAGCTCTGCAATGTCAGGTGGTGCCTGTGGTTGATGGGAATGTTATAAGGGTGCTGGCTAGGTTGAAGGCTATCTCAGCGAATCCAAAGAAATCAGTGACTATCAAGAACTTTTGGTGAGCTTTTATTCATTTGAGAATATTAGTCACCATTGTTTTGTAATTGATAATACTTGATATTTTTGTTCATATTTTCCTTTTCTTCTTACACAATATGTGATAAGCTGATAATATTATTTTGCACAACATACCTTATATTTTAATTAATTCTGAAAAAAAAAATATAGAATATTGATCACGTTCAGCCTGATTACTTTGAAATAAATATTAATGCTATTTACATATACTATCGTAACAGGATATTCTCCCCATCTCCTCTCTGTTTTAGCTCCACACATCATCATGATAACAAAGGTTTTTGGCAATCACATATCTGTTTTGCAAACTATTTCCTATTCATACAGGCTCCTAAACACTTAACACAATTGTCTCCCCTCCACAGCAACAACACCCCCCCCCCCCCCCCCCCCCCCAACACACACACACAACACACACACACCCCACATAACACCTACATAACCACCCACACAGATGCAGCATTTTATAATGATAAATGCGCAAGGGCAATCCTAGAACTATTTATATGGACTACATGTTATTATTGAGTACCTCTGCAGTGGTGTTTCTCATTGTTGCAAATATTTGTGGATAGATAAATGATAAGAGATGCATTTTATTCGGTTGCTATGCTTATTCATCAGAGATCTCGTGGACCAGGAAACTTGCAGGTCAATTAGTTGATCCTTCCCGTCCTGGAGATTTCAATCAGTCTCTGATGGAACTTGGTGCAACTGTTTGCACTCCATCAAACCCAAGTTGCTCTTTATGTCCTGTCTCCAAACAGTGTCGTGCACTTTCAATTTCCAAGGAGGATAAATCAATATTAGTCACAGATTATCCTGCCAAGGTTGTCAAGTTGAAACAACGACATGAATATTCTGCTGTTTGTGTTGTGGAGATAATAGGAAATGAAGGTCAAAATGAGGGTGATCAATGTGAAAGTGGATTTCTTCTTATAAAGAGGCCAGATGATGGTCTGCTTGCTGGTCTCTGGGAGTTCCCTACTGTCATGTTAGACAAAGAAGCTGATTTAACCACAAGGAGAAAAGTAACTAATCACTTCCTAAAGAAAATATTCAAAATTGATGCAGAAAGGAAGAGTGGCATAGTTGTCAGAGAAGATATTGGAGAATTTGTTCATATTTTCTCTCACATCCGTCTCAAGGTTTACGTGGAATTGCTAGTAATATGTCTTAAAGGTATGACAACTAAACCACCACCACCGTTCCCCCGGCTTTCAAGCAGAAAAATCTTGAAATAGAAAAGTAAATGTGTGCAGTTACCATTTTGTAATTGTTTATACTTGCTCACTCTAATATCATGTTGCCTGACAACTGGTCACAGTACAATGTACTAATTTTTTGACAAGTATGTAGTGAAATGTGATTTATGTTACTTATTTCTCATGGTTATCTTATTAAACAATTAATTTGGCCTTTTTGGTGATATTTCTCATTAGTTTGGCTGCTGTATTTGTCTTTGAGATGTCGATGGTGTAGATTATAAAATTAATAAACTAACAATTCATAAGAGAACTCTGTTCTTATTTTCCTGCAATAAGTATTATCATCAGTTACCTTTGAATGATTATTTTCTTTCTCTTGGCTTGAAGGTGGGAAGACTGAGTTGTTAAGTAAGCACAAAAAAGAATCTACAAGCTGGAAGTACGTGAACAAAAAGGCCCTTTCAAGCTTGGGATTGACATCTGGAGTAAGAAAGGTAATGTTATATTATATTATGGTTCACATGATATAATAACTATGGAGTTTTTTTCTCTTCTGTTTTGGACTCCATTTTTTTCCTTTCTCAGAAAATTTTGTGAGGAAATTCAGTAGTTTTAATCTAAGAACTTCTTACTCTTGATTTGAAAGCTCCACAGCGTTTATCACATATAAGTTTGATCCTATGAAGCAAAAAGCTAGTTAAATTTATCTTGTAAAAGGCTGGTAGGTACTACTCATGACAAAAGTTCAATTGGCCTCTTGAATCAAACCCCAATTTTACAAACAGCAAGAAATATCTGCAAATTATGCAGTTATATTTTGCCAACTTGGGTTCAAGATTGCATATTTTCTATGAAGTTGCTTTCCTGTAAGTACAATATGAGAGTTTTTAATTGATATAATTGTTGCGAAGTAAAATTACGTTCATGACATCTGACTTTAGGAGAAAAAATAAAACCTCTCTACTCTAAAACTAGAAGAAGCTATGTGTTGTTTAGTTTTGCATGTTCGCGTGGTTAAAAAATAGCAACTGCCTAACTAACAAACTGCAACTTCCTACCTATCCTTAGAAAGCAACTTCTCCAATGTGAGGAAAGTTTGCAACACTACTACTACTCAGGAATTGAAGGTTTGATGAGAAACTGAACCTGATAAATTATTTACTTTCCAAGAAGTTTTAACTTCCCTCTTAACAAGCAAAGTAAAGCCAGAAGATTTATTTACTAGTGTATTATTGATTGACATTGAGTGGCTTGGGAATGCAGGTGTACACAATGGTTGAAAAGTTCAAACAGCGGGAGCTGTCTACAGATTTCGATTCTGCAATACTCAAAAAAAGAACAAACTCAAGGAAACAAACATCTCTTGTGGTATGTTAGATTATTATGGTAAATTAATTGAACAAGTTTTGTCTAATAACTGGACTTTGTAACTGCCAATCAACAGTTATTTATTGCTGTCTCCTAGCTATGTTGATGTTTTTATTTTATTTAGTTTTGGGATAGATTATATAATTTAGGAAATAATTAAAGGAAAAAAAAAAAAAGAAGAATTAGCATGGGTTATGACTCATATTTTATACCAATAATTTCTTAATAATATTAATGATAAAGAGATGAGTCAAATTATTGTCAAAGATGCCACAAACAACCTTGTTGCTGGATATATGGATTTATGTTTTTAATGAACTTGTGGAGGCTTACAAAGAAAGAAAGCCAACACAGTGAGCTTGTTACCAAGAAGGATGCTCTACAGTCCAAAGAAGACCAACCCTATAACTAGAGGTGGCCACGAAGAGCAGGGACCGTAACGGACCGGATCATGATTTTCCACCCTTCTTAAAAGTCTTCAATGATGGTTCCGTACAGAGATACATAGCCCTTGATCATCTCAAACTGGGATCCAAACCAAAGATGTTTTCATCTCCACCCAAACCGGTGTCAAAGCCCGTCTCTTCTGCCCAAAAATTGACGCCTCCGATCAGAAGCTGCCGTTGCTTGTCCACTACCACGGCTGAGGCTTCTCCGTGGGATCAGCTTGACATTTTGGCAACAAATTTTCTTACTTATTTAGTCAGGCATGCCAACATAATTGAATTGCCGTTTCAATTGACTGTAGGTTAGCTCCAGAACACCTTTTACCAATTGCATATGATGATTCATGGGCTGCTAGCCACTCCAGTGGGATAGGGCCCGAACCTTGGCTCAATGAGCATGTTGATTTCGGGCGGGTTTTCTTGGCAGGCGAGAGTGTCGGGGCAACTATAGCCCATTATATTGCTGTCCAAGCTGGTGCCACTGGATTAAGCGGTTTGAAGATTAATGGTTTGATTATAGTGCATCCATTCTTTGGACAGGAAGGGTGGAGATAAACTGTACGAGTATTTGTATCCAAAAAGTTCGGGGTTTGATTCAGAGCCGAAAGTGAACCCGGGAGTGGATCCGAATATGTGGAGGATGGGGTGTGAGAAAGTGTTGGTTTGTGTGGCAGAGAAAGATTGGTTGAGAAATAGAGGAGAAGCTCATTATAAGTGTTTGGGTAGTAGTGGATGGGGTGGGGAAGTGTAATTTTATGAGACCAAGGATGAAGATCATTGTTTTCAAAGCAATAAGGCGTTGATCAAGAAAATTGTTGATTTTATCAATCATCAGTATTGTAATTGATTGTGATAGAACATGTAACTTTTATCTTGAGTTCAAGAAATTAAGTAATGTTATGTTCCTACTTACACCAACATCATAACGGAAATATTTTTTTATTTATTTTATATTCACTCCGTTAGAATCTATTTAGAGAGATAAAATGTCATTTTTAATACAAGCCGATAAATTGTCTTTAATTTATATCGTATGTTTATAATACTTTGTCATTTCTATTTTTCTTATTCTCCAAAGGGAGGAGTACTTAATTGAAGTTTAATTAAACTAAATAATCTTATTAAACAAATACATAAATTAAATTCATTTTTCTAGTCATGAATATTGCATAATTGGGAAATAGATTTTGAAAACAGAACAGAATTGGTTATTGAGCAATTAGATAAAATGGTAGTCAGATTGTGATAGGCAGCGGATGTTGGAGCGCCTAGTCTACAATTATGCATATTTGTTGGTTTTTATCGCTTAATATTAGTCCAGAAAAGCCAAGAGAACCAGTGCCATATATTTCACAAAACATTGTGTGGATTAGAATAATCTCTTCTTCTCTTTGCTGTGTTCAACTCTTACCTCTTCTCTGCTTTCTTCTTCTGAAATTACAGAAGAATGATTTGTTATTAAAAGGGAAAACATAATCGTCATAAGCAAAAAATTTGATGCATTCAACAATTAGTAACATGGCAACTCAAGGTGGAGCTATGGGAGTTTCAACCTTCCCTTCACCATCTTCTTACTTTGGTGGAAATTCCAGGACCGGCTCTACCTTCTGTCTGGTATGTTTACATTTTTCCGATTACAGTTTTCAGATTCACTTGTTTTCGTTCCATTACTTAAATGATTGATGATCTTTTAAATTAGACAAATAAATTTCTAAATGTTTGAATTGTTACTTAGAAGAGTGATTAAGAGCAGTATGTATAAGTCCACCATTTGAATTGTTACATTAAATGTGGTGAGCAGAATATGGTTATAAAGTCGGCAACATCAAGGAGAAGGATCACATGTTCTGCTGTACAGGAATCCTCTACTTCTACGGGTAACTCATCGCATTTCTGACAATTAGAGTGATTCTGTCCAGTTGTTGTAGGAATTATAATTAGGCGATTTGGTTTTGGTAGTTGCTACTGATAAAAAGGAAGTAAAGAAAGTAGAAGAAGAAAAGGAGGCACCAGCTGCAAAACGTAAACCTGCAAAAGAACCTGTCAAACCACTGCCTCAGTTAATGGAAGAAGACGTAATCCCGTCTTTGAAAGCAATCCTTGAATCTAAACAAGATATTACTCAACTTGAGTTAATTTTCCAAGATAACAGAGTAAGTGATCTTTGCATTTTTGAGAATGATTCTATATTCAAATCAAAATTTTATTCAAATCCTTATGGATTGAAAACGACAGTTGGAGGGCTCCTTTAAAAAGGAGGACAAGCCTTACTCGTTTTGGGCATTCTTCCCCAGTGGAGATCTCACAGGTACGTACTTGTTCTGTTCCTAACTAAAAACCAACTCCAGTGTCGTACAAATCTAAACTAGCTTCTTTTGTTATGGTTGGAATTGGAACAGGTCCCAAAGGATTTTCTATATCATCCTATGGCTCAGAAGCAAGCAATGTAGAACCCTTTCTCGTCGATGAAAAGAAAGTCACAGCAAAACTTATCATCTTCTGGGTAGAAAAGCGTTTGGCAGCTCAAGGAATCATTCCTGTTTGGGATAAATGAAATGACGAATGATCGCTTACAATTAATCGTAAAGTTCTTAAATTCATTCCAAACAGTGTTAACATAATACCAATTGTATTATCATCGCATTTTTGCTCATTGGTTTTGATATTAACAGAATATATTTATTATGGTAACCAATCTGTTAGAACATAACCCTTTTGTTCATCAATTTGACTGTAATCAATGAAAGTTACACCATTTCCATAACTTTTGAGATCCTCATATAACAACGATTTAAAAACTAATACGCAATTAATTTTTTAGAGTTTTACGTGAGCAGTACATTCAGGTTTAGTACATTTTGATACTTAAATCACACCTTTTTTCCCCAATAACAAAGTAGCATATTTAGTGTTTTAATAACACAATAGAACAGGTGACCCTGACTCCTGAGCAACAGTGCTTCAAGCATTGCATGAAAATAATAGTCAGACCATCAGGAGATGAGGGGACTGTTAGTTGTTGGGATTGGCACCAGTCTTCTGCATTGCACGGCGAAGTTCGCTTAAGAAGTCCATCTGTGAGCCTGTGGAGAGTCCACTGGCATTCGCTGCAGACACGATCTGAAAAGGCAAATCCAGAAACTTATCTTCCAGTATGTGAATGGGAGAAAAAGATGGAGAAGTTTATGTACGCAGGAAAGATGTGCTCACCTGAGGGGGAAGTCCGAAGTGTCCCCATGGTGATGCATTACTTCCCGAATACATAACTGGTCTTTCTGATTAACATAAACCAGACATTAAGAATTCAGAAACTTAGATTATATAAGATAACCTAGCTATTAAATAAATGTAAATAAATGTATGTTACAGCAATATAAACAACCCTACATGTCTGGAATGTAAAGATAGGTTTTTTTTAGCGAGCTTGATAATTTTTTATTTTAATTTCAAGATGGTTCATAGCTGCAATATGGAGGATCCATTCAGTCCATCAACTTTTCACATCTTCAGCAATAATGACACGAAATAAAGTGTACATCAGATAATGAACAAATTCATGTCAGGCAATCAAATTGTTAACACATGCTAAATGTTAAAAACTAGAGCTCATTATTTCTAGCATTCAAATGGTTGTCTAGCAATAATGACATGAAACAAGTTGTTTGGGCCAAACTGACCTTCAACATCCTAAAATTGAGCATATCGATTCCAAGCACCTTAAAAAGTAGCCGGTATCAATAGACATTTTAAAAAAAAAAAACATATGCACATTTCATCTATCATTAAAACACACATGGTTCAGACCAATATGCTCAAATATATATGCGCAATTCCAACCTTTCTAAACCTTAACATCAAATGATCCATTATGCAAAAGGGAAAAAAAACCTGGATCTTACTATCAATGAAGTTTGCTTCTCATATGCAAGTAAATATACAAACACATGGAGAATTACTGCAGCTTTACACATCCAACTAGTGTTTCCAAATGAAGTATTTGTTCACCTTTGAAAATCCGGTCAAATCAATTATAGAAGAAAATGTAATTTCACTCACCAGATAAATCTATGGATACATCATCGTACTTGTGCATTGCCCGAGCCCAACCTGCACTTAAAATAAATGAAATACAGAAATAAATATGTAACATATTATCATGCAGGGGACCTTCAAATTCTAAAAATAAATAAACCATTATCTTATTTTTATATATAAAATGTTAAACATAAACATATATAAACTTTTCTTTTGCTTCAGGCATTGTTTTGTGCTTGAATTCCACATCAAGAATAATAAATACCAACAACCAAGGACATCATGTGAAGACTGAAAAAAAAATAAAATTTTCTACAGATGCAAAATAAAAAAGAAGTCCCGACACTGTTTGTGATCTATTATCATGCTTTTCCACCCATCTACATATTATATTAGGTATGCTAGAGGCCACAAATTCCTTTCTTAGGATTAACAAAAAATAACAATAAACTAAACTAGCTACAGGAAGTCAAACACACATGCTTTGGTTACAAAGTGAACACATTCAGTCAAGGAACTAAATTATTAACAACTATTCTAGGTAAAAGGTATTTTGTGTGTGAATAAAGTATTTCTCTAGATGACCATGTAATTGTCATTGTTAAATAGATTGGCAATCTAAACATTTAGTCATGCTGAATCCATTGAATGAAGAAAGAAACCTTGCCGAATGTTAGAATTTTTTTAAAGCAACTGCAATATGCACTTACGATCATTCAGAAGTTGAGATGCTTCACTGCGACAACACCCCTCTAAGGCTATTAAACGAGAATTCTCCTTCAGGAAACTCCTGCTCCCTACATCACCATGATCAACAATAGGAATATTTCTTGCAGGGGGATGATGTTGGCTCTTCTCTGCGTCATTTGCATAAAGGCTGTTACTTCGATCTGCAAAGTAATACAACCTTAATCCCTCCAACAATTTGAAGGTAAAAGCTCTATCTAACAGGCAGATCAAGATAAGGAATTTTCCAAACAAAGGGCAAAGCCACATTAAACAACAAGAAGCGAAGTACATTTAAGAATAAAAAGATTTTTAAATAAGCAATGCCAGCAACAAGGTTGATAAAATGAGCAAGGTATACACAGAAATGTTAGTAAAACCAGCATTAACTCTTCAAATGCTGGTAGCGGTAGACAAATTGACGACAAATGGAGAACATAGAAAAAGCATTGCAAATAATTAAAAGTTGAAAGTACACTGTAGAAAAATTATCATCTCCACTGTAGGAAAAAAAAATTATTCTACAAATATAAAAAAAAAATTCCTCATAAAATGGGAACTTCAATGTTTTATTTTACCACCCATTGGTAAACTATCTAAATTGTATTCATCTTAACTAAGAAAAAAGGATCAAAGAAATTCCTCAAACATCCAAAAAAGGATTATCAAAATGTATTAAAAAAATTACAGTATAATTTGATGGAAAACTTGCCTAATCTATGTGAATCAAGCCAGAGGTAAGGCACAACATCAATCAAGTGAATATCAATAACAATTTCTGTAAATTGATGATATAACTTCCATAAAACCAACTTTTAATATACAATTTATGCAGATTATATTATATGATAATAACAAGTCTAATATAACATATAGACACCTAAAAGCACTACGAAGATGGCAACAAACCTGTAGAATTGGAGTTTCAACTTCCATGAAACCTGATGATTATACCGTATTCCGAAAGAATCTGCCAACAGAAAGAAACAAATGTTAATTTTCAGTTACTAAACCATAAGAGACAACAAATAAAATAGATTTTATGGCAACCACCAACTATCTTAACAAACAAAAAA